>JAQIWI010003057.1:0-10841 GCA_034698825.1 Deuterosminthurus bicinctus | reverse complement strand
TCTATCATTCTAGCAGACTACTGCCCTTTTGTCCGAGGGTTCGTGTGGAATGACGAAAGTGAAGCCGGCCAGGACTCTTATTGCTTCAACAAGAAAAATAATCGAAAGCCCGGGAAAAACTTGGCCCTTCAAGAATACGGTGAAGGGGCCAAATGTTTTTATCACACAAAGGCTCTGTGGGAGAAAACCTCTTCAAAGCTTAAGTGGACACAGAGTTTGGGTTCTGGATGCTACAAGTATTCGTGCCACGATGGATTTCTCAATGTTTCTGTTGGCAACGCTTTGTTTAAGTGTGTCTACACTGGACAAGAGTTGGAAGTAAACTTGACGGTTAATGAGTGGACTTATATAGGAGGAATCAAATGCCCGTCGTTTAAAGCATTTTGTCAAGGTTCCCATAAAAATTCAGGGACGTCTTTACTTTCCCAACGACAAAACTCATTGCTTGCCCGAATAATAATTTCAGTGACTGTAGCGTTAGCAACCATGACACTAATGAGAATTTATTGCAATTAAAACCAGAACTGTAAAAGTTACAGTCAACACGTGTAACGGCATCTCGTCGAACTTTTATAGTCAGTCAGACGCCCTCAGATAGCTCAGTGCTCAATCCTCCTACTTTACTTCCTTGTAAGCCACTTTCTCTTCTTACTTTCATCAAGTCTTACTTGTGTGGCAAACAAATGCATTCATTAAAGAACCAATAGAGTCACTTCCTCATTGTTGGAAGTGGAAGTGCAGAATTGGAAGTGGGTTTTTGATTAGTCCGTTCAAACTTGTATGTATTCATTAAGGAACCTTTATTATCCTGAGGGTCTTCAGTACAAAATAAATAGGAAATGAAACAGAATACTTTGCAAGACAAAATCAACACATTATCTGCATTCTCCGGTTTTCCATAGCAATGTCATTCCAACTTAACCAACAAGAACAAGTACTCTGAATCAGACTGCCCGAACCGCGCTCAAAAAGCATGTAATCCATAAGAATGCAAGTTGCCAGTAGCACAACCCTAACTTTCACATCCAAATACACTGGAAAAAAACCATTTTCTATTGGATTTGGTGATGTTGAGATTTTCCTTGTCCTGGCTTTGAATATGTACTTCTAAAAGAGACATGAGAAAAGCTGTTGCGTTTCACAATGGCGTCGTTTTGCAAGTTATCAATTTCCCTGGCGTTCCTTTCCAATTACAGCTTCAAAAGTTAAATTACTATAATAATTGGAGAGCGACGACGTAATTGCTGGCGGGTGGATTGATATGCTTCGGCTTCCGCCACGTTTCCTTTCTGCAATTCAGCTTGAATACTTCAGTAGGAAGTCACGAGGCCACTAATAAAACTACTGGCTTGTGCTTTTCAGAGAATTGGATATGTAGGTTTCCGCATTTGCAAATGCGGAACCGTTTTAGCAATCATTTTTTATTGCGAGCTTTGCTTCTTGATGAAACGGGAAGCCGGGAAGCCCAGGTGGACGCCAAAAAGGCTCCTATAATTTTCTTACTAAAAGCGAGCAAGTCCAAGAGTAATCAAAACCGTTGAGGGTTAAACTATATCCAGTTTGTCCACAGTCAGTACAAGGAAATGACAACTTTTCTGCTCGACTTTCAGTGCGTGCAAGTCCTTCTGCCTTGCCTATTTACTTCTAGGTTAACTCGAATTTCCAGTTTTTTATCGTAAAAGGCTGTTAAGTGTTCTCAGCAACGAAGCTACAAAAATTTAGAACATTTCTTGTTCGGCTTTCGAAGTGGCAACTGGCAACTTGTGCCGATGCGCTTGTTGAATCAACTGCAAAAATGCTAACCGAACGTGAGTACCGGTGGAACATCTGGTGCTTCAAAATGTTTTCGTACTTGTGCATCATACCGTTTGAATTCAGTGGCGTATGTCTGAAACATCCAACAGTGAAACGGCTGATCTTGTGGTGTCTATTACTGACGGCTCAGATTCTTCACGTTGCTCTGGCGTGGTGGCTCATGCTCAACAAAGTTATTTCTGAAGGCAAGGCCGCAATTCCAACAATGACTCTGGATTACTGTGTCATCACTTCAGCTACAATTGGAATATACTCTGCAGTTCAAAATTTTATTCGCTGGCCGGAAGTGACACAATTCGTATGGAAGTCTATAGAAGAGTGCGATACTGAGCGATGTCAAAGGAATGGAGGACTTTGTGGGTACACGTACTTGGAAATCTACACCATGACAGCCCCCTTCTGCATTTATCCAGCTGCAGTTGCAGTGGTTATCACCTACTACGTAATTTACATATGGCCGATTTCAGAAGGATTCCACATGGTCGTACGAATCGTGCTCCTATTTGCAGAGACAATTATCGTGATGGGCTTTGCAAGTTGGTTGCATTTTGGAGTGATACTTCATATCACATTCATGGAGAATTTTGGATTCGCAGTAAAAAAGCAATGGAATGATTTACAGCAGCAGCAGCGCCTTAATTTCGATGAAAGTCAAGGAATAAAAAAGTCAATGCAAAAATTGAGGGCTCTGCAAGTTGAAATGAATGCTTTTAATGAGGGTCAAAAGGGCGTCGTTTTTGTTTATAGGCTTGTTTTAATGTTTTGTGTGATATTTTGTGGCTTTGCGACAGTTGAATTCATTCATGCGGACCTGCTCATGGGAATTTTCAACATGTTGGTAATGACTGAGGGAATATTTGTTTTTGGATTCACTTACAACAAAGGGTTTTCAATTCCAAGGTCCATTCAAAATCTGCAGAGGTTGCTAATGTTTCATGTTAGGTTGAATGGAGAGCCTACGGAACCTCTGCGAATGGTTCTTAAGCGGCAGATAAAATCTGTAAGAAAAATGGCTGTCTCTGTAAGGAATTTTCATCATCTACAACGTGCCTCCACACCGAACTTTGTGGATTTTTGTACAAAAAATATGGTTCGGTTGGTCATGTTTTACAGACGATATCATGCTTGAACATAGATTTTGATTTATTTAAGACTTCTGAATAAACTTCATAAACAGGTCATGGCAGATAGCTTGGTGGTATTCTCGGACGGAATGACCTCCTGCTTCTGCACGTGTCCAACATTCTGTCCAACGGTATAAATTGAAGATCTTGTAAACTTTTTGTATGTAAACTTGGCGTGATTGAACTTGGTGCTATTAAATTTGCTATTTGTAAACTTGGTGTTATTGAACTCGGTGATTGTAAACTTAGTTAGTGTTTGTAAACTTCTAGGCAGGTGCTTGGCTACATTACACCTACGCCTAACGTGAATTAGGATTCACAACGCCGTATTTAATGCAAGCTGCAGGTACAACTCTAATACCACGAACCTTACATTCGTCGTGCCCATAAGCTACCACCAAGTTTACAATATTTCTCAAGACTAAATCAAGGAAAATCGGCAAGGAGGCCCGTCCCATTGCATGGAAATTTCCAACTTTGATACCAGCACGCGGTATCGACCGAATCTGCCGTCTGAAAATGTCAGGTCGATTCCCACGCATGTGCAGTGAAGCATATGTAGCTGCTTGGTAGAAGAGTTGAGGTATCTTGAAAGCTTTCTCGTAGATGACTGTGTAGGTGAATGTGACACTGAAGATTATGACGTAGTACGTAGTTCAGCATGATGTTCGAGAGGTGAATGGCGACGGACTAGCTGCATTCGTCTACCATGACTACTGACAAATCGACTAACCTTCGAAAGAAATTGTAGGACAGTGAACGCGGAGGTGAGCAAAAGGTAACTTGAGAAGGTCATGCCCACAAATCTACAGGTAAAGAAACTTAATCATTTCGCCAACAGTTTTGCAAATTATCATTTTCCCTGACGTTCCTTAGCAATGACCGCTTCAAAAATTAAATTATAATTGGGGAACGACGTAAAATTGCTAGCGGGTGGACTGATTTGCCTCGGCTTCCGAGGTTTCCTTCCGCAATTCAGCTTGAATAATGTTGACACGTCAATTTTGTTTCGACCGAAAATTTCACCAAGACAGTTAATAACCCAAATGCAATTGAAGTCACTAAAACTTATCAAGTCTTTCTTCCAGCTATTACGGTACAAATAATGTCCTTGAATATCACAGTCAAAGTTTAATTCGTTGAAATTGCAACCGGGTTCACTAAAATTTGCTCGGCAATTATCTCAATTTTGTATTTTGTAAGTCGGCATAATTACTTGTTTGTTGACTTTTTATTTTGCAACTGTCTTTAAAAGTGGTGAGCGTTTCCTACTGACGTCAAAAGTCGAGATTACCTTAAGCTAAAGCTCAACCTTGGTGCAATACAAGCAGCATTTGGTTTCTTTTCAAGGCTTGATTTCTATACAAAATTCCAAATACTCCAGAAGGTATTCCGTCCTCTCTAATGAAGTCAGACTTGCTGCGAACCTTTGAAAAAGGCTGTAAGGACACTGGACTTGGAGGTGAGCAAAAACCAATTCAAGTTATTGAACACTACACAAGCAACTGAATATCTTTACTCTCAATATTCTGTACCACTAATGAAAGCACAAAAAATATTTTAGAATAAAAAGTCCAAGACGAAGGTGGTTCGTGCTCAAAACATTTTCATTGTATAAGCCAACTGTTCCAGAAGGTACATTTGAACTGGTGATACCGGATGGAATGACAAGACTTTGGACGAATATTGCGCCTAAAAAAATTGTACAGAAGTTAATTGTAAATGGAAAGGATCACGGAATTAAAGAATATCACGCTTTACATTAAGTTTTGCATCAGGCCAAGTCCCGTTGAAATTCACAATTATGTCATTGAAATTATATAGACCCCATAAACTAAACATTTGATGCTTGCCTTCAGCATCATTGGCATCCTCTGCAGTAACGTTCATGCTCGCTACACAAAGCCCTGTGAAACATTAATAATTCAAACATTATCATGCTGAACTACAGGAGAGAGTTAGAGCACATGGTTAACTTAGGTGAGTTCTAGCTGTTCAATTGTAGCAGATTACCCAACTCTGTGTCCTCATCGCCTTTGTACACCTTCCGAACCTCCGTGTGGCAGTCTCCACCTATTTGAAAGGCCTCAATCAAAAGTTTTACAGCTGCCTTACTCAGTATGTAGCCTGGAATTAAAGTTGATACTTTCGTAAAATGCTACCAAAGGAACTGGACGTTCAAGTTTTAGTACTCATGTGCGCAACGGCTCAAACTTTTTTAAGTCATTAATACCAAGGAGGAAATTTAGATAATACCTGTCCCCCCATAGTTGACTGGTACGGGAACGTCCCACCACTTATTACTTTTTCCGAAATAATGCGGCTCGTTGGGACTGAAATCTTTGAGAAAATCACGCAGGTTGTGACTGACGACAAATGTATCGTCATCAGCCTTCATGAACCAATCAGCATCGTCCTTGTGATGCTCCCAAACGTACTCGAAAGCCCTCTGAGTCTTGGGCCATAATTTGCCGTGGCCTTCGGTGACACCAGGGAGGGCAATGGTTCCTACTCGCTCATCTACATACCAAAGAACACCACTTACTTTTTTCAATTTGTGGTTTGCGTTTTAGTCTAAAGTTTCTTTACCTTTTGTTGAGGACATGAAAAGGAGCTTATTGAAATGCCTGCCCCACGTTTTTTTAACATGCAGGGCTTTCGTCATGTGATTTGATATTCCCGTGAGAACCCAAACTAGGATTCTGACATCTTCACTACTGTCAACAGATTCAGATGAAACTTTAATGTCAGAGTCATCAGCTGAAGAACTTCCAACTGTCGCATGAATGTTGCGCACAGGACTCCATTGGCACTTCACGTTCAGTAAAATATGTATGGTCCAAACAAGTGCAAGTAATGCAAAAGGGCTCAAAAGTATGACGTTTTTAGTTTGAAATAATTTATGCAAATACATGCTGAGACTTGTAGGGAAATTTGTTTCGTAGTCTCCAGTAATTCTAGCACTTACACTAGTTACACTGCATTAGCTCTTTGATTACTTATACTGGTAAAAATTACAGACCTCACAAGTTTTTATATAAAATAAAAGGATGTAAAGACCGTGACTTTAAGCTCAATATTTCATGGGGTTCCTGTAGGCTTTAATTGTTCCTCTATGTGAACAGATGCAACAAAGTCACGGTTTCATGTACAATACAACTTAGCAAATAGCATTTAAACCATAGGACTTCCCTAAAGTTCCTCACTTGAGTCATTTTGGCTTACACCGTCACACTATTTTTTGTTATTTCGTACCATTAAACTTTATTATGAAAATCAACTCATTAGAAATGCATCAGCCTTGCTTTCTGTATGAAAATTGAGGTTTTCATTGATTTGGCACTTGTAAAAATAACAGAAAATCCCAAAGCTGAAAATTCATACACGTGTAGCAGTTGCTTGTTGGTTACAGTTAGTTTCCTTGTTTGGGATTATTATAGTTTGAGTGGGTACAGCACATGTGGACTGTGGTAAGATAGTTCAATGGCAGCTGATTTGTCCTGTAAAGGTTCAAAGTTTCAAGGACACTGAAATGATATGAGGTCGTAAATGTCGTCGGTTGCATGCAGATCAAGGTGCACTGATTCAACAGTTTCTCATCACGCCGGCCTTCCTTCTATACGGACATTGAGACTTCAGTATAGATTGATGAGACTCTAGTGTGATAAACATTAGCAGGTTATGCAAGATTCTGGATTTACATCTTCTAACCGCGATCAAATAAAAATATTTTGAGCAAATATAAATATTTGTTCGGCAGTCACTTAATTGACTGACAGAACACTAAGCGATTGTTTTCGAGTCCTCCGTGTCTCTTTGTCACCTCACACATGTTACCCCTCCTGTGCGTAAGATGTCAGCTGTGTACCAAGTTTTTCGGCTCAAGTAGTAAGATAGTCATTGTGTGACCATAACACTGGCCGCAATGACTTATGTAACTTGATGCCCTTAAAGCATATCAATCGTCCAAATAAATCTTTATTGATTCTTGTCCAGTCCAGGTTCACAACCGCAGGCTCAATAAAACCCCAGTAGTTGGCTATTTAGCCAGCAACTGCCATAAATAGTACGATGGCTGCTACATATTTGGGAAAATATTCAAATTTAAATTATTAAAGAGAAAATTTTATTTCAGGCGTCTTAAAACGTCTGCCTGAAACGAATACGCACACGACCACGTTGCTGTAGAAATCTATAGGGTCTTCGAGTCATGCAACGGGTTCTTGTTTGGGATAGACCGACCCCTGATATTCTGTTCTTAACAGTGAGTGACTCCATAAAGGTAGAATTTGGTCTCTGATGTCTTTAAGTATTTTGTGGTGGACTCATTGGAGATTTGTAAGAAGACAATGACATTAGTGCCGCCATGCAAATCAGTATTGCTCTTCTTCCAATCTACCGCAGGGGCTGGACCTGAAGGCTTTGAAAGAGGGGAACCGACTCTGTCAAAAGACATCAGACATCAGCTTCAACGCGTTGTTAGTCCATTGGACCTCGTCGTCAGGCACGAATGAAGGTGAGAAAGCTGAGGGGATGTGGAGCAAGTCAAAGTTGTACAGAAATATTTTGGCCATTAGACACACGTTGTTGCATCTGGGGCGAGTTTAAGAATGATTTAAATCCAAATAAATCCAGAATCCAGATTCATGATTGTCGTGTTTATTCTCGTGAGTCAAGTCCATATGCCTCAGATAAATATACATGCATTGTCTACTTTGAGCGAGAATTTTATTCTTTATATGTAAGTCCTCAAGATTCGACTTGTGTATAGCACTGTGATTACGTCTTTGCTGTCAGAGGCAAACGCGAGCGAGCACAAGGTAAACGCTTTGTTTGCGTGTATAACTGTTTACCCGTCGAATTAAAATTAACAACCAGCATCAGTTGACATCAAAGCTAAAGTACAGTCAATTATTCGTGAGAGCTTCATTAAGCCAGTTGACCAGTTTGGCGTAATGTTCATTAATAATTTTGTCGACGGCGCTGAACAGGGTCTAAATATTCGCTTAAGCATTTTGATTCGGAATGGAAAATGACCCCGTCATATTCAATTTAAATGTGACTCACATTGAATCCGTAAAGATATAATTTGGCCTCTGATGGTCCAAGGTCTTGAGCGATCGACTTATTGGAGATTTGTAGAAAATAGACGACCTCATTACTGACCTCTTAATTCCCACTCTTCTCACAGTCTTTTACCCCGGAGGCTGGACTTCGCAGTATTAAAATCAACACTCCAATGCAAATGAGGATGGCCTGTGAAAATATATTCCGAGAGCGCACTATGAATTTTGGAATCTTTTTACAGTTACGTAACTTGAATATTATGCTCAAGTTTATTACGTAAAAATAAGAGGACGTATAGTTTAAATAGGAATATATACTCACCGAAGAAATGCTAACGGCCACCCAAATCTGAATAGCTGTGAGGCCCCACACTGTTTTATTGGTACAGGAAAGTTTAGTTATGTCTGTCACAGGTCGTCGTTTGGTTGACTCTGAGGCTGCACTGCATTTTGTCATCGCTCCCTATACTCTTTATAGAAAGTTGGTGGTGCGACGTAACAAGAGATTCCCATGTGAATTTAATCTTTACACTACTGTAGTTAAGAAGTTTGTGAACATTGTGAACGCTAAATGCTATACAAACATTATGAGCAGCATTAACCCGACTAAGAAAACTTGGAAAACGGGGCATTTCTCCTATCACTGTCGCCACATGTCAGACAGTTTTAATAATACGGCAGAGTGGCAGAGCCTTCCTGGGTTGTTGATGGGACAGTGGTCATTACGTCTGAACTGTCAAAGGCGGCATTGCGAGCGTGCAGAAGCTAAACGCACTGTTTGTGTAGTGTCAATAATTTACTTTCCCATTCCAGCTTTAAGTGTTTGTAACTACAAAATAAAATTTACAATCAGGATGCTTTAACATTCGTCACGTCCTCCCTCGTTCCATTAAGATGGAACATTGAGGAAAGTTAGAAGTATTATTATTATTTATTATATTGTTGCAGCCGTACTGGCTCTTGCTCAACAAAGCCACTTCTGTGGGCTAAGAAGCAGTTACCACAAAGAGGCTGAATATGGAATTTAGATTTGTAGCGTTTGGTCGACCTCTTAAACTGCATACCCGGTGCCGGATCCCGACACGTTATGTCAGAATCTCCGTGCGAAAGCGGCAATGATAAAATGAAGACGGCCGGGGCAAATAAGTTCATGTCAATTAAAGCCATCAAGAGAGACATAAGATTACAAAGGCCACATCTCCAAGAACACACTAAAGACTCCAGGTAGCCTTGAGAAGGAAAAAGATAAACCGTGTTATGGAGACGCTGAGTCTACAGAAACTGTAGATTGTAAGACCACACACGTCATCACGCCAGTCTTTCACAACGCAACACACAATTTCCCAAGTTCATAGTCTCTCTCACAATTTTTATACGTTCTTATTCTGATCTGTTTGTATATAGCTAAAATCCTCATCTGTTGTAGCTGAGTTGAAATCCGTCTGTGAACTTGAAATTGATATACATGGCAACCCACGAACAGAATGAGCAGATTTGAGCATAATGCATTTGCCGTTACCGGAATACGCACAAAAATTGCAATTTATTTCAATTTTAGCATCCAAATTGACTAAAATTAAAAAGTAGAATTATATCGTGAAAATAGCAGAAAGAGCATAATTAAAATAGTCAGAAAGCAGAATTTTGCCCCGGATAAAAAGCAGAATTCGGGTTGCCGTGTTGATAAGTGATGGTGGGAATGCCAAAATGCTTATGGCTGATAACAACAAAAATGAATTAAAGTCCCGAGTAGAACTGAACAACAATAAAAAGTTTTCTCCCAACATTCTGAGAGAGAGAGAGAGAGAGAGAGAGAGAGAAAGTGAAGCTCATCATAACCCGACCCCTTTCAACTCGTTACACAGTAATAGCTAACAGCATTTTGTTTTGAATGAAAAATGTCCCAAAGTCAAGTTAAATCTGACTAACGTTGACGCCATAAAGGTACAGTCTAGCCTCTGATGGCCCAAGGGTTCCAACGGGCGGCTCATTGGTGATTTGCACAAAATAAGCCATCTCATTACTGGCTTGCAAATCGCCATTTCTCGTACAGTCGTTTTCGGCCAAGACCCGAACTCGCTTTATTAAACAGCACACTCCAACGCATATCAAGATGGCCTGTAAAAATGTTTCAAGGGCACACAATGAACTTTGAAATTATTGTACACTTGTATTGCTTAAATGCTGGTAATGCGTAGTAACGACAAGAGTATGTATACGTATAATTTGTACAAGAATTTGCACTTACCAAAGAAAAGCCAACGGCCACTAAAATAATCGCCAGATCTGTGATGCCCGACATTTTTTTATTGATAGGGAAAGTTGGAATTTTGGCTGATACAAGTTGTATAATGTCTGTGAGACTGAACATCAGTTTGTCATCATGCCCGTTCTTTTATATAAAGAAGCTGTTGCGTTGCGAGAAGAGAATGAAAACAATCTGGTCATGGGTTTGATCATTATAGTTCGGCCACTCAATGACGCAGCTAGATGCCCGATGACCCCCTATAAAACTAATGTAAACTTGTGTAGCTTAATGAGCTAATACAAATGTAAAAATTTTTTCATTAATTGCTCAATTAAACATGAATTAATGTGTAAAAAACAGTGGACTAGTTTTGGATAGGGCACACCCCAGCGGAGGATCACAATGTAGATCCATTGGGTTGTTTCGTATGCAAATGACTCATACGAATCAGCCTGAGTAACTCCTTTCCGAAACGTTCAGTTCCGAAGTCATGACGAACTTGCGTTACAAACTTGACAAAAAGTTTCACAAATTACAAGCGCTGGTGTAATACCAACCATGAAAACTTGTCATAGTGTCCGAAGTAAC
>JAQIWI010003056.1:0-10842 GCA_034698825.1 Deuterosminthurus bicinctus | reverse complement strand
TAACTCTTGTCCAACTGGTGTACAGCTCTGTGGTAATATTTTGTGTATCAAATTGGCCTACTTTTTCGCCCGCTCTCGTTGTGCTGAAAAGTGGGCCAATTTGATACACAAAATATTAGCACACAAGCCTCGGCAGAAAGCAAAATACAAAGGACAGCTATGTAGAAAATATTCGACATGATCTCTTCTGAGCAAAAATAAGCCCCACAGTGCTGCAACGAGGATCGAACCCTATTCTTCCCAATGTGTAGCTTGTATGTTACCATTTATGAATCTGAATCCTATGCCCTATACCATTATGCCACATTGCCTTTATTATATATGGTTCGCAAGATTACAGCCCAAGTCTAGCACAAATCTCAAAAATTGCATCAGTTTTCAGATCTTATTTATTTTATTCTTCCGTTAATGACAACTAACGATGAATATTATTGTCATCAATAATGAAAAGATGAATGCTGCGTATCGATCTGAAGTTACTCTTGAATCTCTTGCTCCATTCGATTCGCATCTTTGTTCATCTCCAAGAGCAAGCTTGCCAGACTGTGCTTGAGGTCTTGTTTTGCATATTTATACAGCTCCGTTCCGGGTTGTTTGTTGTAAGTTTTCAAGCTATAATCTATGTACAAAACGAGCATGAATGAGAATTGAGTGTAAATTTATGATTAGTGATTAGTAAAAATAATAATCCCACCGATAACTGCATCTCGTTTCGCTGGGTCAATGCTAGGGAGCATGTCTCGTTGGGCATTAGCATTACACCGCTTTCCCATCAATGACCTCCCAACTATCTCGTCAGTTGTGAATACAGCACGGAATAAATTCCTGCCAAATACATTAAGTGACGAGGAAATCGCTTTAATAGTTGTGATGGTTGAGGAGTTTACTGTCACAGCATGCCCAATGTCCGTGGACTCTCTTGATGAGCACTGACGATGTTCCTCTTTCAGAGACTCCAATTCGGCCAATAGATCGTTGTATTTACCTTATTCATCACATCGAATTAAAACCTTAGTAACGGAACTCCATTTCCATATTTTATTTTGATTAATTCTCAGTACCTTGGAGTTCCTCGTTTAAGAGCTTCTCGTCATGTAGATCTTTCTTTATTTTTTCGATCGCAGCTGCAGCTTCAAAACTTGGTTCCAAGTTCTGTCGAACACCCGTTGTTTTTGCCAAGACTGCCTGGATTCTGGCACGTTTAATTGCTCCACCCTACAAGACATTCAACTCGTTAATTTTAAATGCAAGACTTCATCGCTCGACATGTAAATTAGAATGGCTACCTCAGTTGAAGTCAGTTCAACAAATTCTGGAGGATTTGTAGTAGTTGAAATGGAGTCGGTCAAAAGCTTCAAGGATTCAACCTTGAGGACGTCTTGCATTTCGGCTTTTGAGCCTACATTTTATGGAATTAAACGCATGAAAACAATGCCAGTTTGACCATCATTATTGTGAACAAAAACATACCAAATTTAAGAATCTTCCCTCGATGCTGCTGACGGTTCCACTTAAACATCATTGTTGTGCCAAGGAGCTGAGAGCCTGATACTAATCTCATTGATCCATCAACAATATCTTTGCGTAGCATCACACTTAACTTCTGGGGAGTTTCATCAACCCACAACACCAAAAGACATTCAACCATTTTAAAAATCCTACAGAACCTGAAATATCTTAGGAGCGCAAATCTCTGAAATGGACGCAGAATATTTTGGTCGAGATAAAGAAATCAACAAGCGCTGCGTTTCTTTTGTGCGAATTCCCTCTCATTCTGCTTCCATCCCACCACAAAATTGAGCCAAGCAAAATTCTATGATTCTTAAATCATTTTAACAACATGAGTAAGTTGAAAACAAGGTATAAATCATACTTCGCAACTGGCTCGAAGATTCCCAGACGAACAAAATTTCGAGCCACACAGGTAATTAGTTGCATCAAAGAAATTTATGCATCATCTATTGCATTGGTGTCAATTTTATTTTGTTAGAGACTTGGAACTCAGACGTTTCAAGATGAAGGAGATAAAAATAATCTACCAAAATTGAAAATCAGACAGTCGGTAAGCTTTGGTGGCATGAATTGTTTGTAGTTTTTGTTGGAATTCGTTTTAGTCTGGCCTTTATTTAGAATGAGGAATCATACTTGTGTCTGGATAATAATGTTGAGGCGGACGATTTCAACAATTTGGACAGCGTCGGCGAGGCCAAGGTTCAAATAAAGACATTAGTAGCGTACTTTAGTTACTGAACAATTTGATAATTTTACAATGTAATATTCCAGGAACTCCCAATATTTAATGGATCACAAGTGACAAAATCTGAGCTAATCATCCTGTTGTTCGGTTTCATGATGAAGCATCAACTGACCCACGAAGCTATGAACGACCTGATGAAAATTATGTCCAGAATAATACCATGCGCAACAGAATTTCCCAAGTCATTCCTTCAACTTTTAAAAGCTGTCCCGGCCGATAGTAAACAATCGACTATGCATTATTACTGCCCAGCCTGTGAATCAAATTTGGATACTACCGATCCAGGCAACAACTGTAAAGTTTGCAGGGCTAAATTCAGCAAAGCTGAACTTGATTCAACTAGCAGCTTTTACATAATGTTTAATGTAGGATCCTCAATCAGCTGTATTCTAGAAGATTCAACTGTGTCATCTGAGCTGTTCACTGCGCTGAATACACGATCAAAGGATACAGAATTCTTGAAGGACATCAGCGATGGAGAGTGTTACAAAAAGTTGAATTTGGATAAAATGGACATTACTTGCACAATGAATACCGACGGAGTGGCTTTATTTAAGTCTTCAAAATTGTCTTTGTGGCCAATTCTTCTTTCCATCAATGAACTCAGCTACAAAACACGCAGCAGCAATACTTTTGTGGGAGGACTGTGGGTAGGTTCAAAAAAACCTAACTTTGATTCCTTCTTTGAAACCTTTACAGACCAGTGTTGCGAACTTAGTCTTTCTGGAGTGAGTTGGAACTTCAGAGACAAATCTATTACGAGCAAAGTGTTCTTCCCAATTATGGTGTGCGACTCAGTTGCGAGATGCCTATGCCAAGGAGTTCACCAGTTTAACGGCAGCTACGGATGCACTTGGTGCTTGAACAAAGGAAAGTCCCTCTCGTATGGCGAATCTTCTCGAAAATGGATCTATGAAGGAGTAGACTACGTTCCTCGCGACCATTTTCAGTTTCTAGACCACTTACAAGAACTTTGCACGAAGGTGGATTCAAACAAGAACAACAGTGTTTCACATTTTGGTATTACAACAGCCTCTCAGTTGCTGTCTTTACCAAAATTTGATATTGTTAATGGGTTTACTTACGACTATATGCACAGTGCGTTTCTTGGTATTTCGAAGTCAATTTTGACTTGGTGGACAAGCAGCGAGTACCATGGCCGTCCATTTTATATAGGTCGTAAGCTCAAAGAAATTGACAAAAAATTGTTATCATTTTGCGTCCCTTTCTGCTTTGACCGTACAATTAGAAGTATAACTTTGTTGAAATTCTGGAAAGCATCTGAGTGGAGAACTTGGACTTTTGTGGCTGTGATTGTATTGAAGAACATCCTCCCTGAACAATATCGTCAGCACTTTGGCTATTTTGTAGAGGCAATAACGTTATTATGTAGCTCAGCAATCCACAAATCGGAAATTGTAAAGTGTGAGGAACTTATAAGGTTATTTGTTTCAGGAGTTCCAAACTTGTACGGACCTGAATTTTGTCTGTACAACTTTCATATTTTATTACATGCCCCAGCATGTGTAAAAAACTGGGGGCCCTTATGGTGCTACTCAGCGTTCCAATTTGAGAGTCACAATGGAAAGTTAGGCAGGCTACTTAACGGGCACCGTAAAGTTGACGTTGAACTAGCAAACAAGTGCAACTTATTTAATTCGATTGTCCATCAATATCGAAACCTCGAGAAAACTCCAAACATTGAGCTTGGTTTATCGCTGCTTTGTAAACGAAAGCGATGGTACTCAAAACGGGAACTTGGATGCGTTAGATATTTCGGCCCTCATCGGATTTATTATTTTACAAAAGCAGAACAAGCGATGATTAGTCGCCATGTAGACATAAACTGTAAGCTTGCGTTGAGCTTCAAGAAGTGTAGCGTGAAGGGGATCTTATACACTACAGCGAATCATAAATGTACCAAAAGGAGAAACAGCATTGTAGAAAGTGACAATTTTTTTTATGAGATATGCTACATTTTTGAAGCTGAAGGTAATGCGTTTGCATTTTGCCGTAGACTAAGAGTCCGACAGCATGTTCACCAGTCATTAGCCTTTACAGTTTTAGGGATTTCTCCAGGTACAACAGTTCTCCTACTTAGGTCTTTTTTTTCGAAATTTATTTGCAGCCAACTGATGCCTCAACCTGGTTCTTCAGCATTAAAATTTATTGTTAAATTACCCAACACATTAGAAAATGAGTGAGTAGCTTAGGATTAAGGATTGATTAGTTAGCATGGGGCAAATAAATAATAATTATTATTCAATGCAGCTAATTGTTTATGAACTAATCCACGGTCATGTACAAACAAATCTTGGACATTAAATTCTTTCCGATTGTACATGAAAATGACAGACTATTATTATGTAGGTGGATTGTGTAGTATTCTCTGTACACAGTAAAGTATGAAACTGTCAATCTGTCGTTTCATTTCTACATGAAATTTTTCGCGAGTCACCCTTTCAGAATACGACAAGAGTTCTACACAGGGAGTTCCCCATGCCAATACTAGACATAGTTTCTACACAAGAAAAATCAACGGGGAGCACTACCTTACACAAATTAATCTAAAGCGCGAGCAAAAATAGGAGTTGATTAATTATTTCATCCCACATGCCTATGGCCACATCTAGGCTAAAATCCATGAAGTCACCGAAACTGAGTACAACAGCTCTCAAAGGTCTCAACATTTTCTTTTGATATAGCTTTTGCTTCACAGATAGCTTGCCAAAACTCTTCTGAGAGCTATCTCGCAAAATTCCTACAATCTGTTCAGTCTCTCGTACAACATCGATAAACTCAAACGAAAGCAAAACCAGGCAGAGAAGTTGCAAGAACGCGATGTTCGGAACAAAAAGGTAAATAAATTGTGGAAGGTCTGTATGCCTTATGGTTATGTAAAAACAAACGACAATACTTGTACATAAACAGGTCATGCCCGGCACGATAAACAGTCGTAACCAGCAGTTGCATAATTTGAAAATTACTTGAAACCCCAAATAATGGCGTCGGAGCTCCTTCCAGCCGTCGACATCTCGTGTAGGTATTTTTCTGTTTTTGTAATTGAATTAGTTTAGTCATGCCACGATAGCCTTATATACAAAACATGTTGGCTTACCTCAAGCTTTCAATACAGTGATTGCTGACACTTAGGATCGCTACTACCATCAGTGCTGGCCAAGCGCAAAACAACATACTTTGGAACATCATCATTGTTTCCGGTAGCCAAAAAATTACTTTCCACGTCAAATTAGGAACCCAAGGAAGGACATTTAGAACACCGCTACTGTTGAAAAAGTGATACAACGATACTGGGAGCAATTCAACAACGAAGTTCAATGCGGGTACGCAAAGTAATATAAAAGTGACTATAGCTGAACCAGCCAGAGCTAAGAAACTGCTCTTGGGACTCTCTAAAATCCCCAATGTCATTCCGTCCTTCGGGTAGTACTTCATGAACATCGGTAGTGTGTTCAATAATTCTACTGTTTCATGTCTTTTGAGTAGGAGGAAAGCTGGGAAAATCAAACCGGATATATGAGCCAAAAATGAAGCAACGCAAAGGATCATTGTGAGATCCAAACCGCCAGAGGACGTTGCGACCGCGATTGCGACAGCTTGTTGCAAGATTCTTGCGAATTGCACACCATGAAGGCAATAGTTAAGAAATAGTCGGTTCCACTTTTTCTCAATAGTATATTTACCGTCACGACTAACTGATAGCGGGACAAAGCAAAACTTGCAGCAAATATACCCTAACAACTCGAACCAGCTGTCTACTACCCCATACAGTTTCTTACGATATCTCAAAGGCAAAAGTACGCATAACTGTGCCAAAATACTCTTTTTCGACACTGTTTTTATTGACTTTTTCTTTTGGACTCCTAGTTGAATAATTCGTTGACGTTCCTTTGCCCTCCTAACCATTATGGTTCAAGTGTAAATTGTATGGCTGCTTCTGGGTGAGGTGTAGGACAGACTGCCGTCCTTGCTGTGACTATCTAAATACTCTGGACACGCTTGTTTGTTTCCGCACTCCTTACACCTAATTGGTCACGCCAGCAGTAGTGGTCTCCGAAAACCTAGTGTCAGTGGCCGTGATACAGGGTGGGCGAGGGATAGGTTCTTACTTTTAAGCCTTAATAACTTCTAGAGTTCTGAAGCTATTGACATGAAGGGCTGAAATTCTAAATCTAGAGTGTTGAAGTAATTGTTAGACAAAAATTCATTAGAATCGGTCACCAAATGGCTGAGAAATTCGCACCCGTAAAAAGAAGTTTAATTTTGACCGTGGGATTTGCCTTAAAGTCCTTCCTGAACGGTCGAGGAGAAACTTAACTTCAACTGATGAGGCATTGCCAACAACATGGCTTAATTTTTCTCGTCGAATGGCTGTCGGCATTCATTAACACAGTAAATTTGAAAACAATTTAGTCCTAATTACCTCATGCAGTTGATTAGTAGTTTCTAATAGCTAACGGCATTCGTTAATACAGCAGCTTTGAAACCAATTTAGTCATAATTAACTGTTGGAATTGATGGTAGTTTTCATAAAAATGACAGAATTTCGCTACATAAAATGATAGGAGCATTATAAAAATTGTTTTGCCACATTTATTTTAATAAACACTCATCGTTATATGAAAAACAAAACAGCGTTAGGGATACTAGTTAGAGATACTAACAAGCATATTATAATTATGCTTTGGACGTATCAGTCCAGTAATTAGATTGGAAAATTGTCATTTAAAATGAGAGAAGCATTATGAAAATTGCTTTTTCACAATTATTTTAATAAGCACCCATCGTGATACGAAAAGTAAAGCAGCTTTTATTTCAGATAAATTTCGTTAGCCCTTGTCATTATTTTGATTGGCAGTTTTGCACAGTGTGGAATGATTGCTGAGTTAAATCTCAATCAGAAACGGGAACTAAAAATTCAAATTCCGGAATATACGCGTGAAGTCAAAAAATGATTCTGTATATAGTATGTGGCTGTTTCCCATATCATAAGTTTGAATGTTCGAAACGGAACGACCGACCCTCCCGTGGCTTTCACACCCCACGCAGTGGGGATATTGATGGGCTTTGATCAAAACAATCTTCACAACTAGAATCTTGTGATATTGATCTGGATTATATTACTATGAGGAGCACTGGAGTAAAATTTTCATGGCTCCTAGTGCTGCTCAAAATTGTGGAAGTCATTGATTGATTTATTTTCAAGGTCAGGTGCTTGTTTAAAATAGTTCTAGACCCCTACGGTGATAGCACAGACTTCATTGGGATCAAAATTTCGGACTACGACACTAACTTAGGGACCCTGCAACAAGTAACGATGCCAACTGCGTGACAACAAAGTCTAAGAAATTCAAACATGATTCTGGTTCCAATGTGTGGAAATCCCCGACATGGACAGGTTCAACTCTAGATGATTTGATCGAAGCCAGTAAGTTCTAGCCTACGCTTCTTCTTAGGAACCACAAAGTTCTAGTGGTCATAAGACAGCGCAGTTCTTGCATTTGCATAGTAGCAGATGTAGCCATAAGAAGTTGTAACAAAAGAGCTGGCGTTTCCAAGGTCTTCGGCAGTTACCTGAAGCTTCTTTATATAATTTAAATACGCAACTATAACAGACAATTTCTCATGTAGGGGAAAAAAGTTTAAATAAATGTGTGGTTCACCTTGACTGAAAATGTCACTGAAGACCAACATGAATAAGTCAGTTGGAGATGCTGCCGTACACACTTCCAGAATAAAAATTAGCGGAATAGCAAGTACGTAGGTAGGTACAATGTATTGCAGAGGCTCGCTCTGGATTCTCCTATAGAAAGTAGATACTTCTCATTTGGTGCAATATTTGAGTCATGTATGCGGCTCTGAACATGAGAGAGAGAGACACCAGATTCTATTTGGAAATTTTGATGGCTTACTTAAGCGTCCTTTCTTGCAAAACGTTCACTGTAAAGGGGAAATGCCAACTTGGGATATTTTTGACATGGTGACAAGATATGCCTTGCATTCAGGTGGAGTTATCATTGCGTAATTTTCAGAACAAATTTCTTGTCTGTTTATGTTGTTGTGACACAACGACTGAGAAGAGAACAGTCAATTCGCCACCTTCTACCGTAATGTGGCAAATAAAGTTAGCACACTGGACGTTCCATGCAGAAACTTTTGTACAGTATATACCCTTTTCTATTAGCACCCTTGCGTTAATTTTGTTTGTGAGATTCCCTTGCACACATAGTTCGAGCTAGATTCCCCAAACTTTTTGATATGGAAGAGTAGGTATCCTTGTTCGAGTGGGCAAAGTTTGAGGTGAATCGCCGCACCCAGTCTCCTTCAGTGGGGGGTTTGACTTGAGCCAGCCAGAATTCGACGGGACAAAAGTATTAGCACCTTGTAGTTTTTCTGCACACTAGGACCTCTAGTGGTCATTCATATTACCAAAAAGTACTCCAAAGGGCTCTACTGCGCCCTTTAGAGTATTTCTGGTAGTTGCTGAAAATCTGAATACTGAAACAGAGAATTTACAAACATTTTGTATCAGGTTTAAATAACACGTAGGTAGGTGAATGAAACTCCACATGAAATCGCATGACACGTGATGACCTGCCACATTTTTAATAATGTTAAGGTCAAATCATAGACAACAAAACATGGTGAATCTACTGAGCTAACTTTTATTCTTGAAAAGTTGGAATTCCTTGCGCAGAGGTCGGTGCAGTTATAGAGTTGCATCCTCAAGAGAAATAACCCTATGCTTAGTACGTAATTTACATAAGGACAATGTTTGTAACGAAATGGTACTGTGTGCCGCCTTAACAATTCCAACTTGTCGACATGACTGGAACTATATTCACACTTCCTAGATACTCCTCGTCCTGTTTTCGCAGTTGAGCAACTTCTTAAGAGCAAATCCCACAGAAGACACTGTCATGATTACTACGAGTGTGTGCCATGCACACGAGTGTAAAATCCACTTCTTCCAAGTCAGGGGGCCGAAAGTCCCCCCCAGAACTCCCCACGTAGTGCGCTAAACTTTGAATCTTCGGGGGGAAGTCAAGACTCGAGAGGGGTAACGAGCTGATTTCCGTACTAATTACTGTTTATTTTCGGCTGTAAATTAGTTTTCACAATAGAATACACGCAAGTGGATCCTTTGCTAGTAATTTTGATATTTTTCACTGTATCAATATTTTTTCAGGCAGCCATAAGGGTCACATAATAGTTGTTCCCTGTCACTCAACTAAATGATCCCACCCAGCCCCCCGAGCCCCCATTTATGTCCCAGTAATGGATAGAATCAAGTTAATAGTGTCTAATATCTCTTCTAGGTTGGTTTTTGTGTGGTTTTTGTGGGCATTTATGAAAAAAACTCCACAAAACCAAATGGTGCCTAAACTTTTTAGGCGTCAAAAACCGACATGCCTTCAGTTTAAAGGCTGCTGTTTCGGCGGGTGAAGGAATTCCGCCAAGAAGTTGATACTACCAGAGAGCCCGTTAACTGGGCTACCTATGGTAAAAATTTCCGGACCAACCAGCTTCACTGGCAAGACCAGGGTGGAGCAACTGCTAAGCCGCACCGTGCGTTGCCTAAACTTCCTTGAGCTACTGTAAATTCAGCCCTCTGTCATTCATCGGCCCAAGGATATCATGGACAATGGATTGCCAACTTCAGTCGATGCTGGCTGGTTCAAACGAAAGTGTAGAGCGTATTGAGCTTTCCGGGTAAACGTGGGCTCCTTCTACTGCGCGGACAGAGGTCCCGTGCTTACCATACTGTCTGTCACAATACAATCTACAGCGAACTTGATTTTAACTCTAAAGGCCTGAAGGACCGTGTGTTGTTAAATGTTACAATGTCACTGGCGGCGGAATATTGCACATTCCAAAACCAGTGAATCATCTGGTGAGCTCCGATCAGGTCTTCTCATGCTGCTGAAGCTTTTAGTACCATCGCACGTAGTTGTCTTTTCCTTATTTCCTTCATATGAGAGCGCGGGATGAGTAATTGTAGTTACTAGTTGCTCCAAAGATTCAGCAATCATTTTCTTGTCGATTGACAAATATGGAAGGGACGAAAAATGAGGACATTCAATTAGGAAATCTCCTCCACCGTACCTGGGAATAGAACAGGAATCCAGTTTCTGTCGATTTTAGTGTAGTTTACGTAGAAAATCTACCCGGATTTGGTTTCTTTATTTAGTAAACGGAGAAGAGAAAGCAAGGGAAGATGTGCGGCCATGTTACACTCATTCAATGAACTTGTTGAACCTCGACGCCACTATGAAGTTGTACAAAAAAACTCAAGTCTTTACGTTACCCAACGCTTAAGTTCCTTTCCAAAATCGTCAGTCGAACAAATAGTAGAGCATGTGCAAGTGTGATGAAAATGACTTCAAAGTGGCTGAATGTGTACTTTGTAATAATAACGTAGTAGGGTTCATTAATTAGGGAGTTGTTGATAGTAAGGGTGCCTGGATCAGGAGCCGCACTGGACAGTGTATTCGGGTATGATTTTATATGATAATAATAATCAGCCCGAGGTCCATTAGCTATTCGAATTCAACACACACAGT
>JAQIWI010003055.1:0-10843 GCA_034698825.1 Deuterosminthurus bicinctus | reverse complement strand
AGGTTAACCCTGAACGGCAAAAAATCGGGTTTGTACCGGTTTTTGAAACCGGTTAGGATAACGTTATGACACACTGATTATTACTACTAGCCCTTAGGCCATAATACAGATGATGACACAGGCATCGTCTCAGTACCAATTCTGAAACTAGAATCTTCCGGTAATTGTTAGACCAGACAATAATCAAAATCAGCCCACCATTGCATTGGTTGAGATATGTATTTTACGGGCGTTTTTGGGCAAATTTAAAAATTTGAGCGTCTGTATCTTCCAAAATAATGACTGGAGAGACTCGTGGAGCACACCATTCGAAAGCTTCGAGTGCATTCTTGCAAGCTTTATTTAGTATCCATTTTAAGAGGTATTTAATAGATTCACATTGACAAAAGGCTTTTGGCATTCAGATGCTCAATATTTAGTTACACTAATTTTTTCTTATTTATTGTATAAAAAATGCAGACACCTGAGGGCGTTGCAATTTTCATTCTGTACATATATTTGAAGGTTAGTGGCATTTTAGTGCAGTCATAGGCAAATTCGGACCCCGCCTCACTCTAAGATTCTTGCTTCCAAAAATGAACTGCTCGCGAGCAGTTCATACGAGCAGTTCTCTACAAGCATGCTCGTCCCTCCCAAGGTCATGTGCAAATAATTTTTTTGAAGCTTTTACGTTTAAAGTTAACATAAGAACTAGCAGAGCAGGTAACAGGTAGTGAGAATACTATGCGCAGAAATTACTAGACTTACATGAATGTGGTAGGGAATGTTATTCTATCAAGAAATCACTTACACCTGTCATTTAAAATATTCAAATCTTAAAGTAGCGAGTTCTTTTTCATCTTACTTGATTGAATCCCGTGAAATTTTTTTTTATCTTTTACACTAACGAACTTGCTTTAAACATCCACGCCTCTTCCGAAATCGTTGTCATTAACGCCCAAGGTACTGTGTTGTCAAGTATCTGATACATCACTTCCGTGTGCAGCCCTTCATCCATGTACATGAAACTACCCAGCTGGATTCCTAATCCTCGTCTCCTAAACGACCTCACATTGAGCCTGATATGCCGGCCATTTACAACATTTCGTTTTGAGCGACTCAGTTGCCACATTCTCATTCTCAATTCAAGTTGATCGAGAAGAGCTATTGAATTTGATCTTATACTTCCTACAAACTGACATAAGAATATCAATATCAGACTAAAATACACGTCCCCCACCCCAAGTGCGTAATAGCGGAGTACAGCTTCGGAATCTGAAGGGACGAGGGTCGTCAACACCATAAAAGCAACAGCGAAACAACAGCCAGCAGATACCAAGGGCAGACACACGTGCCGCAATCTCTCATTAATATGGTTAACCAACAGTTCTAGCTGAGAATGAATAAGTCGAGTCTCCTGCCATCTTACAAACTGCATGGTTTTAGATCTAAATTTAAGAAAAAGCATTTTCAGAATCCAAAGGTTATACTTTATAGTTTTTGTTTCAAACAAGCGTGCTAGAGGACAAACTAGAGATGAAAAAAACTTACTGCAAGATTTCAAGTGAAAATTTGACGACCAAGAGTATAAGCCATAACCAGAAGGATGAAAAATAAAATGGACCAAAAATGAACGAATATCAACCAGTCCATTGCTAAGCAGAGGAAACGCCAGTGTGCATTCCAGGAAATCTTTTCTCCTTTCCATTCTCCGTAGTGATAAGCAAGTAGAATTGGGGAGTCCCGCAGTAAGTAAACACATACAACAGCACAAAAGGGCTGGATGAACAATTGCCAAAGAAAGCCTACAGAGTGCATCAGCACAGCTGGTTCTCGTTTGCTTACTTCCAGAATGCTGTCTTTGCCGAAGTACTTTCCTATGAAGACAAATTATCCATAGTACTAATAATTTTTAGTGCTTTGTGTAATTTCAGCTCACTTGCAAATATTCTGCTGAAAATATGTGAAGTAGACCATAATCCAGCAAAGTATTTATCTCCGCGCACTACAAAAACTTGAGCTAGAAACCCACTTCCGTACGCTATCACGGTCATGATGTAAATAACAGCATCAGAGGTATGCATCTCTTCGCAATTAAATTTAGAAGAGCTTCTAAAGTACATCGTCCCAACTAGCATCTTAAGCTCTTTTAGAAATCAGGGCCTTCCTACTAGAGAGTTTGCAAAGGTTTTTCCACAACTCTACGTATTGATTAATAACCAAAGCTGCCGTACTGTTAATTTTGACAAGAAATACTTTGGATGATGGCAACTTTGCAATAAATTTCTAGCTCCTTTGCAATATAACCGAGTATCGAAAAGTTTTTCGGGAATTTCCGGAGCAGTTGTTCAAGGGATCGGTGATTTGACTTTCAACTGTTCTACACTTGAATTCTGTGGAAACGAAATACAACTTACGATACCAGTCTTTGCCAAGTTTTTCCATGGTTCGTGGAAATTAGAAGAGTTTAAAAGTATTTCTATAGATGGGAACCCATTTGATAGAGACGATCAAGCTACAATACTCGAAGCAGTCGATAGTTTCATCATTGGACTCTAAATTCAGCGCACTTCTCTCGTTGGACAATGCTATCCATCCGTCTATAAAGTTACCATACCATCCACAGTTGCAGCGAAAGATGTAATTCCAGTGGGCACGACCCCTGTTGTCAAATTCGTGACTACAGCTGGAGTCTTTACCCCGATGTCATCATACCATGTTCAATTCTTACCATTTTTTCCAAGCCTCTGGCTAGGTATCCTCATATCTGTTGTCCTTACTGCGCCAACGATTACTGTAGCCTTTCAAATCCAAGGCTCGCAAGACACATTTAAAGTTGGTCTCGTCAATTTGACGGTGGAAATCGTAACTTGGATCCTCGCTGCTGCTATTGGTCAATACAAACATTCAGATATCCCGCTAGTTTCTGGAAGATTGCAAAGAGGAGCAATATGTATAGCTGCACCAGTAGTACTGGCTTGGTTCATTCTACCAACAACTATCCTGCAGTCATCACAAAGAAGATGGATTCTCACGTGGACAACACCGCTTCGGTTACAGTTTGACCACCATTAGATTGCTGCAAATTAATCAACATTCCAGAAAAAGTGAGCAAAGTTATCCGAGTTTACCAACAGCAGCATCACAGCAAGTTGCATGAAAACTGGATGGAATTGAAATAAACTGGACAAACACAATAATAATCACACGGATCCAAACAAGAATAATCCAACATTAAATCAACGACAACGAAGGCGTCGAACAAGGTCACATGCTCGTCGACTTGAATTAATCGGTAACGAAATTATTATTATTATTAAACAATTTGAATGAAGGACGGGCTTACTGTGAATGGGCGGATGATATTCAAATTCATTGGTAGTGAGTGACTGCATAAAGTTGGTTATCAAATTCGTTTGAAAGAATATAAAAAAAGTATTTGAAAGTTAGAAAAAATAACATTGATCCCAGATGGAGAAAATTTCAGCACATGATGAGTTTAATTGTCTGTAGACAGATCAATGGCATGTACATCGCTGCTCCTCTGGTATCTCATGAGGGTAATGCCATCGTCATCACGTTGTCTTTGGCGCCGACTAATCAATTGTTGGATGAATCCTCGTTTATAAATGTAGACGACAATCATGGTGATAACCATAAGGAGGAAAACTGCAACAATCCCTAGAATGATTAAAAAAATTATGCTGATGAGAATATTTTTTCTAAATTAAATTTCGATAAAGGATCCAATAGCACACTTAATAGCTTATATCCATTAGTTGCAACAATATTAGTATACTCATTCTTCGGGCATTGAGTTGTGTACTCAGCCCTGTCGACGATTATGCTGATTATGCGGCTCCCGGCAGCATCATGTCAGGACACGTTAGGTGCTATTCAACGTGAACCAGTACTCTCCAGAGTACACGCAACTCGGACATCGTTCGAGATAGTAACAACAGCCTGAAACCCGTTAATATTAATAACATCACTAGAAATTTCGTAAATATCCACAGGAAAAACTGATCACAATTTTAGGGAGTGAAATGATAGTTAGTTTACGATGATTCTTACCTGACTGTTTTTGTACATAGGAAAAAATGATGCGATCACAATAGGAAACTGCCGCACCAGGATAATTTGACGATTGGAATGACTCATTCTACGTCTTAGATTACATTTAAGATGATAGAAGATGGAAACTTCCACAAAGCATTTCATGTTGTGTCATATAGGTGTGTGCTTTCTACGGGTTGCAATTACAAAACACCCACATGCATCCGATTGCTTCGTCCTTCACCTCCTCCTATACTTTCCGTTGCCATGTAGTTACTGATCTGTATACTTATGTGATTGATATGAAATCTGCTTCCATTACAAATAGATGTTTTTATGACAATCAGTTTTAAAAAAGAGCAGCTCCCTCAAATATTTACCAAAAAATAGCAGCACTTCTCTATCCCAATGGAAATAATCCTTTGATCTCCTATTAAATTTTTTTTGTGGCACGTGTAACATATCCTACACACATCAGATTGAAAGGAGGGCTGCTTTTTTTCTAAAAATGGATGGAATAATTATCAAAAAAGCTGCTCCAACAAATATTTATCTAAAAATCGAGCAACACTTCTCTATTTCAATGGAAATAATCCTTTGATATCCCATTAAATTTTTTATGGTGTGTGCAGTATAACTGGTCGTTACGGAAGTATCCTAACCAATTACGCGAACCCCTGCCACTTGGGTGACTGTTGATGCAGATGGCAATTGGATACCGATCAACGTTCACAGTTGAATTAATTTTTACGGCAGGAAGAACATAAACTAGAATGTTGATGTTGGAATGATCAAAGAGTAGTTTAAATTCATGTATTATCGAGGAGGTATTCATTTTGTGAGTCCTACAGATCCGAAATCACTTGCTTGTCACGTGTTATTTCCATTAGGGTCTGGAAGCTCCAGTACACATATGCGATGATTGGTTTTTCAGTTGGACTACAAAATTCTATGTACAAGCTGATGGTTGCTCTTCGATTCACTGACATTGCATTGCCAGACACAGGAAGAAATTGAAAACTTGTCAATACGTCTGTGAGTTGGGAATTGATTGAAATGGAACAGGAAGACGTGGTTGAGAAGTGTGAAAAGTTTCTTGAGGGGGGACATTAAAGGTGGAATGAAGAGCGGGAGCGAAATTCAAATGAAGAGTTAGTGAAAAAGGTTTATGTAGAGCTGAAGAAAGAACTGATGTGTTGGGAATCGGTTGAGGTCGATGAGAATTAGGGAATGTTTGATGAGAGGGGGCATTCCAGAATGGACGAAAGGGGGACGGGAAAGTTAAATGAAGGGATGATGTTAAAGTTGTATGTGGAGGCGTATGAAGAATCGATGAGTTGGGAATCGGAAAAGTTGTGGAAAGTTTTTGAGGGATACAAAGAGTAGATTCAAGATGAACGGATCGGTGGAATTAGAAGGGAACCCTATAAAGGATTGTTTTAAGACGATTGAGTGAAGGAAGATTTAGGGACAAAGTCTTTGGAATAGACTGCATGGGAGGTGGTTGTGGTGGAGGAGGTTGATTGGAAGGGGAAAATGCAGGGACATCTTGTTTGAACAAGGTTGTATCCTCTTGAGGTAAACAAGACGGTGGGCGATCATCTCCTTTCTCTTCATAATTACGCTCGTCTTCATCCATCGGCGGAAAATTATCTAGTTATAAATGACTTTATAAAGTTTCATAAAGTTACATCATTAGATTTTGCACACATGCATATTTGCATTATTATCTTACCGATGTCAAATGGTGGAGTAGTGTGGTGGCAACACCCGCAATAGCAACAAATTTATAACAGGAGCAGCAAATAGTCCCAGTCCCACAGGCAAATCGTTTGATGTCTCCTACACAATTTCCTGGACCTTGGTGGTGGCGCTTGAGGTTGATCAGTTAAAAGAATATTTCTACATAAAATTAAAAAATTCAACTAGCAGTTGTGAAAGCCTTTATGTTGAATCCAGCCACCTAATGTCTTGTGATTTCATTGCTTGGGTAAACTAATAATGTTGTTATATTTAACTATTCTGATGATTTCAGTGCAAATTTTTACATTGACAGTCAAGTGATTTGGGATCTACTACAATTTGTTCAATTGTTTTTTTTTGATTCATTATTAAGGCGACCACTTTTCTGCTTTTTTTAGCGGTCAATTTCTGCTTTTGGGTTTTTGGAAATCTGCTTTTTCTGCTTTGAAATTTTGAAAATCAGCTCGGATAGACAAATGCATTTTCTAGCTGAATCTTTCGATTTAAGGAAAAATGTTTTGCTGAAAATTCGTCAAGAGTAACAAAATTACAGCTTAAACCGAAGTTTGGTCATCAAAATCATAAATAAACCATTCCAGAATTTTACTTTAATACTTTCGGAAATTCAGTTTCAAAAATATCCAAAGTTGGGGGAAAATGTCACCAAAAAAGGTAGTTTTACAATGGAATTTCCCCGACTTTCAGTAATTTTTGTCAAAAAAATTAAAATAAAAACGAAAAAATTGTTGATTTTTTCCCGAAAATTCAAGAAATTTTCGAAAAATGTCACAAAATTTCTGAATTCTGCTTGCATTTTTCAAATTCTGCTTTTTCTGCTTCGAGACTTCGAATCTGCTTTTTCTGCTTTTTTGGAGTGCCAATAAAAGCGGTTTCTGAGGTATTAAAATACGGGGAATCTATTAAATATAGCGACCACAGTTGCGAAATAGGTGCTTCTGTTTTCTGCTTTTTCTGCTTTCTGGTCGCTCTATTCATTATCAAAGACGGATGGAATCGGCCAAAATTAAAACGTCAGATGAACTGTTCGGAAAAGTAGAAGCGAAGCACTTTTGACAGCAAAAACCCCAAAAGTATATTAACCTAAATTATTTCTGTGAAAACTTAAAAGTCATGAAGTTCAATAAACGTTTTTTTGCGGTTGATGATTGATGATTTAAATAATTTCTTTATCATTTTTAAAAATCTTAAACTACCGCCATATGTGCGAGGAGGGCAGTTGGTGGGCCGATGTTTCCCCGACATTGCACATGGGCCGACGGAGTCCCGGAGCTCATCGGATCACATTTGCATGTGATTTGCTTCCGCCATTCTCGTTTTTCGCCTCTCGAAAGGTTTCCGAGTGGTTTCGAAAAGTAGATTGCTTTTAAACTAAGGGAATCCATCGGTTTCCATTGACAGTCGTGCTGGAATTGAGCAGCTTTGTAAACGTTTTTTAATCTCCCTTAGGTGGGTGGTGGGTAGTTGCCCATAAACCTTACCATATTTTTGGCCCTTTCAAGCCAGTTCATTGCAAAGCTCAACTCAGTGGTATCATCTCCAGCTTTGATTGATCTTGTCTATGGTTATCTCCAACCACTCTATCCCAAGGGGAAATAAAGCCACTGCAATTCCATGGACTCCAATCTCCAAACAGTGGCACACCTTTTAAGGTTAGCATGAGCTCTTTTCCTCTAATGTGTCCTATAGCTTCCTGTGGCAACATGAGCGCAATAAAAAAAAGTGACGCTGTTTATAGTGTTGATGTATTAGATACACAAGGACAAAAAGCTTTTGACATACACACGATTGATTTTTTCATATTTATAGTGCAAACATTAAGAGGCCAGAGGGCGTTGCAAATTTAATTCTGTACACAGTTGGAGTTAAGTGACTTTTGGTTGCAGTCATACGCAAATCCGTACCCCATCCCACTCGACGATTGCTTTTCTTGCTTCCAAAAATTAACACTTTATATCTCTTAGGGGAGGCGGTTGGGGCTCTGTGACATCTGTTCTAGTTAATGCTAGCAGGTTAAGCAACTCCTAACCCTCATCGAACTTGGATGGGTGACCAACCTCCTCCAGAGTGGGAGGGAGCAAAATTACTTTCCTCTCACCTCTGTACGACTGCAGTGATACCTGGTGGACCCGTGAGCAGACACTCTGAGGACTCTCCGCACTTCCAATGAAGGACATTACGGTCATGAGGGGGTGGGTGACAACAAGGAGCAATACAATGCAGCGAGCGACAGGATCCATCCACACCTACGTCGGAGTCTAATGGGGGGAGGATTTGTGTATTTGTCTCTCTCTCACTCTGTAAGTCAGCGTGGCTGCATAGCAAGTGTAGGTGTAAGTGGCCTATGCGATATTTGTCAAACCCAATTGGTGTATCATTCAAAAATTTGTCTATGTAATGCTGTAATACCGCGAGGTCGAAACAGCAATAAAGTACATTTGTCCATTTGTCCACTTTGTATCTCTTACGCTCATGCATAAATGAGTCTTTTATGTTGAAGATTAACATAATAACTAGTATATCAGAGCAGGTAAAAGGTAGTGCGAATACTATTTGTAGAAATTACTAGACCTACATGAATGTGGTAGAGAATGTTATGCTATCAAGACATCACTCATACCTGTCATTAAACATACTCAAATCTTGAAGTGCCGAGTTCTTTTCCATTTTAGTTGATTGAATCCCAAGAACAATCGTTTTGCCTGTAACGCCTACGATCTTGGTTTAAATATGCAAGCCTCTTCCGAGATGGTTGTCATTAAAGCCCAAGAAACTGTGTTGTCAAGAAACTGATACATCACTTCTGTGTGCAGCCCTTCATCCATGTACATGAAAATACCCAGCTGGATTCCTAATCCTCGCCTCCTAAACGACCTCACATTGAACCTGATAGGCCGCTGCAATGCAAAATTTCGTTTTCAGCGACTCAATTGTGACATTCTCATTCGCAATTCCAGTTGATCGAGAAGAGCTATTGATTTCGATCTTGGGGTTCCTCCAAATTTACATACGGATACTACCATCAGACTCATATACACGTCTCCAATCCCAAGTACCCAGTAGCGGAAAATAGCTTCGGAATCGGAAGGGACGAGGGTCGTCAGTACCATAAAAGCAACTGTGAAACAAAATCCACCAGATACCAAGGCCAGAAATCCGTGACGCAATTCCCCATTAATATGGTTAACCAACAGTTCCAGCTGAGAATGAGTATGTCGAGTCTCCTGCCAATTTACAAACTTCATGCTTTTGGATCTAAATTTAGAAACAAGCATTGTCAGACTTATTGTTTATATTTTATAGGTTTTCGTAGATGCGGCCTGCAAAGGACGAACTAGAGATAAAAACTGACTGCAATATTTCAAGTGAAATTTTCACAACCAAGAAAGTTTTAGACACAACCAGAAGGATCAAAACTACTATGGACCAAAAATGAACGAGTATTAAACAGTCCACTGCTAAGACGATAAAATGCCAATGTGCACTCCAGGAAGTCTTTTCACCCTTCCATTCTCTGTAGTGATAAGCAAGTAGCACTGGGGAGTCCCGGAGTACGTAAACACATACAACAGCAAAATAGGGCTGGTTGATCAATTGCAACAGCAAGCCTACGGAATGCATCATCACAGCTGGTTCGCTTTTACTTACTTCCAGAATGCTGTCAATGTCAAAGTATTTTCCTACAAAGACAAGTTATCATTAGTACTGCCAGTTTATTAGTGCATTGTGTAATTTCAGCTTACTTGCAAATCGTCTGCTGAAAATTTCCGATGTAGACCACAATCCAGCAAGGTATTTATATTTGCGCAAAACCATAACTTGAGCTACACATGCGCCTACGTACACTATCAGCGTCATGATGTAAATAACAGCATCAGAGGTAATGCAGCCATCCTGATGCCACTTGAGTCGCGCATCAAATCCAAGCCTCAGATGCCATGACACCCTCACAATCAAAATTAGAGCTGTACTCCATGCTAAAAGTCTTCGTCCGAGACTTCCTGCTCTTAGGGACTTTTTTTCAACTTCAACGTCCGTTACGAAGACAAGAGGAACTGGGTATATTTTACAGAGAAGCCACGGTGTCAAATCTGCAATGCGTGTAACGGCATACCCCTTTGGATCAGAATGAAAATGGTTGTGCTCATCCTTCAAGAACGCATAAAAATTAAACAATTTTTGGTATATTCTTTTGAAAAATTTTAGAGCCATTTTTAATCGACTGACGAGAAGAATCCAATCGGCTATACTTAAAAGATAGCTGACGTGGTTGCATTAAAATTTGGCCAACTAAGCCCAACTACTGATCGATGGATCGAACAAAGTCAGTTGAATTGAATTGAAATGAACAAAGTGTATCCAATTACAAAAGTATCGCTTATCTAGATGGAGGCCAAAGTTTCAAGGGAAGACCACTCCTGTTCAATTGGAAGCAATTACTTGTTGAGAGAAAATTTTTCCCATTCAGTAAACTAGGAGATTTAAAAGCTATAATAGCGACTATAAAACTATTGCCCTATTCGTCATAATTAAAGCACAATCTTAAAAAAGCTAGCTTTAAACAAAATTCAGATATTATTAAAAGATGCACTATCTTGCACTATGTTATTGGATGGATAGGAAAACTAAAGGAAATGTATTTCTATTCTCTTTCCAGATTCATGGAGTCTGACAGAAGTGGGCTAGGTAGGCAAAATATCACGAACCGCGAGTTTCGCGGGCCTCGAGGCAATCCTTATAAAAACCAAATGCAAATTCTAACAATTTGCAAAAAGAGTAGAATTTGATCTTATGAACAACCAAACCAAGAATCTTTGTTGTGAATTTATCCGACCTGGACAAAAGAAAAGGCTCAAAAATTGACTTCCCTTGCTCCCTCGAGCTTCAGTCGTCACATCCAGGCCGAAATTTACGACGCAATAAGATAACGTCACCTCCCAGTCCTTTTTATTTCCTTGCTACCTCGTGCTTGAGTCATCACCCGGCACAGGCCAAAGTCTACGACGCAATAGGATGACGTCACCTCCCAGTCCTCCCCATTTCCTTG
>JAQIWI010003054.1:0-10843 GCA_034698825.1 Deuterosminthurus bicinctus | reverse complement strand
CTAAAAGCATGCTAGAGAAAGTCCCTGGACAACTAAAAGCATGCTAGAGAAAGTCCCTGGACAACTAAAAGCATGCTAGAGAAAGTCCCTGGACAACTAAAAGCATGCTCGAGAAAGTCCCTGGACAAGTAAAAGAGTGCTGGAGAAAGTCCCTGTACAACTGGAAGCGTGCTGGAGAAAGTCCCTTCACATATGAAAGCACGCTTTAGAAGTTGTCTGGACAACTAAAAGCTTGCTGGACAAGTTGCCTGGACAACAAAAAGAGTGCTGGAGAAGGTGGCTTGACAACTGGAAGCATGCTTGAGAAGAGGCCTGGAGAATGTAATGCGTCCTGCATGAGTAACAATAGAAGTTGCCTGGACGAGAATGAGTGTACTGAAGAAGCTCACTGGACAAGAATTCGAGTGCTGTTGGGAAAATGTTTTCGTAGTTTTGTAAATGTTTGCTCTGGAGTCCTGGAGAAGTGCCGTTGCCACTTTAGAACAGCACTGTCCGTTGAGAAGATTGGTTATTCGATTGAGGCTTGCTTAACAGTTGAAAGGATCTGGGAAACTTCCTGGACAGCTGGAAAATCCTGGAGAATTAGCATGGAGAAGAGGACCTTAGCTGAAGAATGGTGCGAGGTAAACTTGAGGCCCTCACGTCTGAATGTTTGGACAGTTAGTTGGGAGTATTTTTTAAGAAAATACTACTAAAGTTAAACTAAGCACCGGCGGGATTATCGTCCACAACCGCGGGATAATGTTGGCGGGATTAACGACGCGGGAAAATGGTCGTCGGGGTTGTGTCGTCGGGATTATATCCGTACTCCAATCAAATGGCTTCTTAAAGAATCAGCAAGGCTGCATAACGTCTGCAATAATAGAGGGTTTGACCCATGCAGAAGTCAGTAGCAATGTGGAAATGTATCTAAAAACCATAAACATATTGTGTGAATGAACACAACAAATATTGCAGTAAAACTAGAATATTTTTCAGGCTGCTAAGCAAAATCTTCTGAGTTTTTAAGGCAGTCGCAGTCAGTTCTGGTGTTCGCCTGGTTCCGAGTTGTCATGCCGTTTCACTTATTACGTTACATTACAGGCAAAATCAGTTTTAGCTCTCACCTGTATAATTCACGAATCACAGACATATCACGATGACCTCGCATGATTTCTGTCTACTCTGTGTGGCATCCTCAGCTGAAATTGCTGTCACATTATACCAGATGATGGACCAGAAGGCACGGGAGTGGAACCACAACTAGTCCACCAATAGTCTTGTGCTATTCGGCTTCTAATGAATAACCTTAAGGTGCTTTGAACTTGTGATTTTTTTACCGTTATTAATAAACTGAACTACTGAAAGGGACTAAAGCATTGCAATGTTATTTTATAGAAGACGCATCCATAAGTATTGAGCGTGCATTGAAATACGGCTTGCCATTCAGTCAGTAAATAGACCTGGCAAAAGCCAAAGGTTCACAAGATTACACACAGAACACATTTACAGGTGTGCAAATAAAACAAACAATTGCAGAGCGTTTGATCATCCCACATCCCCCCAGCATTTGGGGGTCTCCACTTTCCTATTTAATTACACTGTATACCCTTCTCATTTCAAGGGCATCATATGTGAGAAAGCTACAAATAATGTAGCAAACAAACGTTGGTAAATCGCTTTAGTCTGAACTCAAACAAAAACGTACAAGATAAGATTAGCAACAGTCATTTCAGTAACTTGCACACCCATGACCACCATCAAGCAATTTCAAGTAATTTGCTTATAATGTCTTAATTTCCAGCAGGTGTGTGCAAGTACGTTCTGGATGGTGTAACTGCAGCTTCGTGGAACCCTTGCTTCTTAATGCGTTCCTCCATCAAAAACCTAAGGCTATGTTGCTGGAAGTTTAGTCCGAATGAGCGGCCAACCTTCGAATCCATTGTTAGTGACTTTGAGAATTGGATGGGTGATGGTTCTGACGAAAATACGGATTCGGATTGCGGTGATGAAAATGACGACTCTTGTGAATATGAGGATTCTGACGAATCTATGGATTTCTATTCCGACTCGTCATTCGTCTTAAGACTCTATCAATTGACCGAATCTCCCCCCTCACCAACATCTTGAGCCATTCTCATTTGTCACTGTCAGCTTAGACTTTACGACAAGCCATAAGGAAATGCAGGTTGACAACTGAAAGGGCAGTCAGCCATCAAACTTACTTTCATTTGCTATTAAATTCTTCTCACAGAGCAAAGAATAAAGTGTTGAAACTGCAGGTGAACTGCTCTACAGTTCGGTAAGCTGAATATTTTTGCCACACATTTGATTTTTTTTTGAGTGGAACTGAAGCTTTCGGTGATGAATAAACCACACCGTATTTCTCGGAAATAAATTTCGAAATTATACCAAGAATTGTCAAGGGAATGGAACGAATTCTAATTAAGATGAGTTGGCTTCAAGAGAGACGAAAGTGAGGCAGGTGAATGAGCAAACAGCTATGAGCGAAGAAAGATTAAGAGAAAGTCTTTGGGGACAAGATGAGAGTTCGTCGGAATGTAGGAAATACGAGCGAGCACTATTTCATGAGCTTGTTTACAACTTTCCAGGCTTTGTGGGTATAATGGAAGACGCGTGGGGCTCAGTAACTCAGGATTAGTAGCGTAATTCTTTCGTAAAGAAACAAGAAAATGTGTTAATATGACCCGGGACAACCAAGGAGGAAAGAGTCTTTCTTTTTCAGGATTCGTAAAACGCTCAAAATTTAACTCAGTTTGACAGGCAACGGAAAAAGAGAAATTTTGACGTCAAGTTTTTTTCACTAGTAAGGAATACGTAGGTCAGTATTCTCGGGTCACTGAGCTTCCGCTCACGTATTTGAGTGAGTGAATGATTCAGGAGGCTATTAAAGCTTACGCAGAGACAAACCAGCTGCTGTGAACTGTGGAATAAACATAGGAAATAACTTGGGAGCCTGGAGTCCTGCAGACAACTTTAGTTTTTAAAAAATCTTTTCAAGAACCCAGAGCAAACTTTTAATGAGTCCTGTCCTGTTTATATTAATACTGTGATGAATTGAGATTATCTGGCACTGTGGTCAGAGTGAAGAGTGAACAAATTGTAATAAAATGTCACTGGAAAGCACATGAGATTCACGTTTGTAGCACTACTGTCGGCTCTGAGTCCTGGAGAAAAAGTATTATTTCAGGCTGTGTTTGAGACCGTCAATACGGCTCAAATAATATTTATAAAAAAAACTTTGTCACAAAAATTATACTTTTAATTTCATGATGAAATTCTCTAATGTGAATTAATTTGGTGAAATATGCAAGATCACCGTTATGAAGGGAAATGACGCTGTACTTCACACAAACACACACAATACAGTTTTAAATATTTATCCAGTGCTCACATGAGACACTGGGAACCAATGAGAATATGATTGTTTTTTTGTTTTTTCCCAAAGTATAACGTTCTTTATTTACTTGTACAACTTTTGGTTACACTTTTACATCAATGTTAAAAAAGGAAGAGAGATTACATTAAATAGTGATTGCTTTCAGTGACAGATCGCACAGGGCTTAAAGCTCAGCATTTGAGCAAACGTACTACTACAACTTGTGTACTTCAATCTACTTGTAGTGTACTAACAATCCGATCATGCCATATTTTTCGTACTCTCAGCAATAGTAATGTTAAAAATGTGCTCCACGAGCCTGGAAACTCCTTATCGTTTCCACATCCTGTAAAAATCTCCACTCCTTAATTTTGGGTCGAGTGTGCTACCGGATGCCCTATACTTTCTAATGCTTGGACACTTTGAGTGTCACATTTTAGGTCATTATGTTACTCTTTGATGTAAGGCGAAAACCCGTTCCCATCATCATACGGGTTTTTGCCTTACATTATTACGACAGTCCTCATAGCTGCAAAAGAAAACCCTGGAACCATGTGCTTTGCGAACATGGTCCTTCTCAATTTGACCCAGCCCTATAGTTAACAGTGCTATTGAGACTCTGTGAAGGGAAAGTGTTAATTTCCCGAGAACCTCGTCTCCACTTTCTGTGGAAAGTGTGTGTGTGCTCTCAAACGCCCGCGTGCTCGTTCGACGAGTGAAAAGCTGCCAAGCAGTGATCATCCCACGGACGGAGGGGAACTTGAGACCGATCCCACGGCGCCCTGTTTGCGAACCTTGTCATTATAATAAATCAAATTTATGTAAGTGCATAGGACAAAAAACTTTTGGACGTTGTTTGATCTATGCATATTAAGTCTCAAGCACTTTTTCGTGCTACTCCTCAGCCAACTTACGACTGAAGGCCATCATTCATATATTTTATATTTATATTGTTAGTGTTCGTGTATTTTTAACTCATGTGTAACCACATATTTACTGCATTTTAACTCAACCAGAGTCCCAACACTTTTATCTTGTCCTTGCTTTGCATCTGGAAATCACCACGAAGACTTTAAATTAACATAGCTGGATGGTTACAGTGATGGTGAGAAGAAAAGCCGTCCATTATCCTGATTTCTAAAGGATCAGCAGGGCTGCTTAAGGTCTGCAATAATGCAGGGTACACCCAATACAGAAGTCAGTAGCAATGCGGTAATGTACCTAAAACAGTAAACATTGTGTGAATAAACAAAACAAATATTACAGCAAAACTAGAAAAATTTTCAGTTTGCTAAACAAAATCTACTAAATTTTCAAGGCAGTCGGCTCGGGTGTTCGGTTGGTTCTGAGTTGTCATGCCGTTTTACTAATTACACATTTGTATTCAATGCAAAATCAATTACCTCTTTCATTCACGAATCATAGACATATCACGATGACCTCCCAAGTTTCTGGCTGTTCTGTGGGGCATCCTCGGCTCAAGTTATCGTCACATATTACAAGGTCATGGACCAGAATGCACGGCAATGGAAACACAGATGCTACTCACGTCGATACCAAAGCCTAAAATCTCACAATTCAAATTCTTTAAAGCCGGCAGACTAAACCAGTCTTGTTAAATTGTACTGTGTTACAAAGCGAAACTCACTTGCTTTCATTGTAGACGCGGTCGTATTGGTGATGGTCACAGTTCCAAAACTTTCAAAATTGTACTTTAAGTTCTCCATTTTATGGAGTTTGCACTGAATACAGGCGCACAAATTGTCACCAGCTTGATTATTGTGATGTCTATCTGAATATCCCACACGGAATTTGATTCCGTGTGGGAAAGAGAGCTCGACTCTTGCTGCAACCAAATGCGATGAATGAGAAAGTCACACTGAACTGGACGAGGATTTATTTAGTACTCTCGGATTCTCGCTTTGTGTACGTGTGCTCCAACAGAAATTCCTTGAGCTGGAGTGGAGTGAACATTGAGGGGTCTAAGAAGGTCCCAATCATTCATGTGGAGCTACTTGTAGCATTAAGTGAACAATGTTAGCAATAACAAGTCATTTTACTACACAAGTACTACAATTTCCCCTGTCACTCATTGAAATCCCAGGGTGGTGGCTGGGGTAGCTAAATTGTCTGCCTATTACAATATCACTATAGCATTACTGCCAATGAGTTTTTTGAGTGAAAGTTTTTGACCCACAAAAACAAAGGAGAAAAGCTTTGATGCCACTATTGTGGGTTTTATCAAGCTAATATGCACTTCCAGTCAACCTGCAACATGTTTACATCCATTACAAATCAGCTTTACTTTTGCTCACAAACTCCCTCGAGGGATCACAATAAATTTATGCCTTTGGTTTCTTTATTCAATTGAGTTGGCTGCTGGAGGCTTTAACAAACAAACGAGATTCTTGCCAATGACAACCATTACTGCTCGTCTCATTCTGCTCCTTGCTTTCTTTCATGCTTGGTCGACCTCTTCAAGTGTCTAATGTCGTTGAGATTGCTTGTCAATTCGTGGCTAAGCTTTATACAAGCTAAACGTGCATCAAATTTTCATCCTGGCCAGAACAAGTCCAGCATCAATATTGTGCATAGTGACCAACTTGTGGGCGAAAACACAGATATCTTGTTGAGGCTCTCAAGCCCGAACTAGTGCCTGATGCCATTTGCGTCGCTTCAGTTTACATCGATATGAAATAAAGTAAAATGTACACCAAAAAAATTGACATTTCCATACTTTCGTCCTCCGTCCACTTGATGGTGAGAAACTAGGAGCTACAAGGACGATCGAGAGAGCTTGCAAATGATCACTACTATCTTACTGCTGCCATCGTAATTTGTAGTAAAATGTATTGTTATAAAGTAATTGGGATTGAAATTTCAGTGAATTTATTGCATCCACAATCCGGCATTGAACTTGAACGACAGATGTTCAGCTGATTTAATTGTACATTAAACATTACCCTTCCCCCACGCTATCAGAAGACTACAAAGACAAAGGAACATTCTATACTTGCACTTGTACAAGTAAAAGACCTACAGGCAATAGAATGAGTTCTGTGTTGCAATTCCCAAGAATTCATTCAGCGAGGAACTGAGAGATAATTTCATCTGGTTCGGATGATGTCCTTCATAATTGAATTTAGCAACGAGACAGGCACAAGTGTGATGAAAAGCTGGAGAAGATGTGGGCACTCGTGCATAAAGAACAAAGGAGCCACTCTTAGAACTTGGGAAACAAAATCAAAAGAATACGGGCAGCACAGAGTATTCGTCGGCGAGATGAATATGCAAAATAACTGAATGAAGCTACATGGGAGAATGGAATGGAATCTTTTCAGACGTTTCCAACGTCCATAGTAATACTGCATTGAATCACATGCACGTACATACGGTAACCAATTTTTTAGCAATATTTCAAGCTGTGTGAAGTATTTAAAAAATTTAAAATCATCGATTTGGTCCACTTCAGTTAGCGTATGTGTCTGTGCCAAATAAAGTGTAAGTTCTCTAAAATACTGAGCATTGGAGTGTGCAAAGTTTTGTGCTGTGGGAGATTTTTGAAACCCAATGGGATAAACAATTGAATAAACTATTATTTGAGTATCGCTTCTCGGCCTTTTGGCTAAGATCAAAGTGTAGTATCTGTTCTTATCAGCTTAATATCTGATACGATCTCTATATGGGATCCAGAATATTAAACTGATTTTTGGAAATCGTTCCGGCTTGGGAGCTTGCTCCCACTGGAACACGGGTTGTGCCGGCATTGCAGTACAGTCGGTTGCGGCCCACTACTATTTAAGATGAAAGTTTAAATCATAATAAATATAATCACAGTAGCGTCGAAATCATGGTGTCAATACTCTCACGCAAGCTTGCGGTGTCCCTGTCAGTGTGAAGCTGATTGATGATTGATGGCCGGGCGCTATGGATAGTTAAGCTTAGCACCGTCTACACTACTGCATTGCATAGCACGTGCTGTAATGTGTCAATTTTCCATGGCGGATACGTCTCAGTTTCATCTAAAGGAGGAGAAAGTTCGATCCAGTTTTCTTTTCACTCTGAACCGATCGATCCCAAAACAATTTAAAGCTTTCGTAAGAAACACACGCCTTCGTAGAATGTGCAGGGAAGGAAAGATGCAATTTTTTGCTGCAAGTGCTGAAAGATGGAACTAACTCATGGGAAACAAGTCAGAATTATTGCCTCTAAGAGGCAACAAAAGGGGAGACGCACGCGGAAAATTCTGATAGATTCTCAGAGCTTAATGCATAATTTATGGGGCAGATAAGCATAACACACGTGGGCTTGAGTGAGAATTGAATCACATGGAAAATTATTGGGATATTTCAGGTCCAACTGAGATCTAATAGAGCTCGGAATATCCGTCTGTAGAGGAAAAACTCGTAATTTAGATGAATTGGCTCACATGGATCACGTGAGAATAAAATAAAGAAGCAAACAGTTGCGTTCAGTTGCTTTCAACTTCACCTCACAGAGCAAAGAATTAAATGCTCAAACTGCAGGTGAACTGCACTACTTATTCTCCAGAGATGTGATATTTTGCGTTCAGGCTTTACTAACTCGTATCTTTTATGCATATTCACCTAACATTCACGTGAGCATTCATTCTTAAAGACCTTTTCACCCTTTCCCATGCAATTGAATCGCCCTTCAGCGTGTTTCTTAAGGAGTTCCACTCAACGCTCTCGTACAAGAGAATCCAATGGAGGGGGGACTCGGATGAGCGAGAGGGAATTCAATTTAAAAGCTATTTTCTCATGCAATTTACCCTCCGTTTGTGTAAGTCAGGACGATAGATAGATCACAACCCACCTGCTCTAGTCCAGTCGACTCCAAAAATCTTCATGGACTTCAGAGGTACTAATTTTGTGCCAATTATTACTCCTGTATTTATGTTGAATAATTCTTATGAAACTTTTATTGCAAAGGTCATACGAGCAAATACGAATAGTAATTTTATAAATTACATTTAACACATGTTATATTAAGTTCAGTTAAATTTGTACCCAAGTATTACCGCTCTCGTTTTGAATTTTCAGAAGTTGCAAAGTTGTCGCAAGTAACGTCCATATGACTCAGAATATGTTATCTGAGCGGTGAAGATGTTAACGTCACACTAAAATGTAACCAACTGGAATTCAAGGCCAACTTTCGCCTCAGCCAACTTACGGCTGAAGGCGATAATTCATATATTTTATATTTGTAGTGTTTAGTATTAGTATAAGTGTTTAACTAACTTTAGACCTCATTATCATTCATTGGATCACATAGCGCTATGAAATGTTACGGCAAGCAAAACAAATCACTGCATTTTCCAAATCAGTCAGAGTCTCAACTGTTATCTTGTCCTTATTATGCATCTGGAAATCACCACGAAGCCTTTAAAGTAACACCACTGGATGATGACAGTGATGATGGTGAAAAGAATGACCGTCCATCATCTAACGATTCCAGAAGGATCAGCAAGGCGAGGCTGCTTAAGGTCTGCAATGATGTAGGGTACGCCCAATGCAGAAGTCAGTAGCAATTCAGAAATGCATCTGAAAACCAGAAACATAATGTCGTGTGAATAAACACAACAAATAATATAGGGAATGCAGAATACTTTTCAGTTTGCTAAGCAGAATAGACTAAAGTTTTAAGGCAGCCAATTCTGGTGTTCGGTTGGTTCCGAATTGTCATGCAGTTTACACAATGCATTACATGCAAAAACAGTTAGCTCTCACCTGTTTAATTTCCCAATCATAGACATTATCACGATGACTTCCTATGATTTCTGGCTGCTCCGTGCGGCATCCTCAGCTCAAACTGTTGTCACATTTTCCAGGTGATGGACCGACCAGAAGACACGGTAATGGAACCTCAAATGCTGCTCACGTCGATATCAAAGCCTAAATCCTCACAACTTATTCTTTAAACCGCGTCAGACTAATCCGGTCTTGTTAAATTGGATTGCGTTACAAAGTGAAACTCACGTACTTTCATTATGTAGAGGCGATCGTCTTGGTCATGGTCACAGCACCAAAACTTTTAAAATTGATCTTGTGCTCTCCGGTTTATGGAATCCGCACATTCATTAAAATCAAAGTCCCAACAGGTGTGGGAGCTACATTTGTTGTTGTTATGCCAGTTACAATTATTATTACTTTGGTTCCGGCAGTGAAATGAATTTCAGTTAGACAAGTTGACTTGAAGTTGAAGTGAGGTGGTTGGTGTCTTTATGCACAGCCTGTCATTCGGTATGTACATGCCCAGTGCAAGTTTCACAGGACTTTTTTTTTACATTATTACAAGTGTGCTAATAAAACAAACGACAGCAGAACGTTTGAGAGGCTGGATAGAGCAACAATAGCAGAGGAGATTTGAAGGAAAGGGTCTTTATTATCATGAGAGCTTCTCGATTTGGGAGTCTCCACTTTCCTATTTAATTAACATTGTGTTGCATATCACTTTAACATTATGTATATGACAAAACCTCGTGATTTCAAGGGCATGTTGTGGCGTCGGAGGAAAACAAATGTGCAGTAAAGAAACGTTGGTAAATCGCTTTAGTATCATCAACTCAAACAAAAACAAACAAGATAAGCTTAGCACAATAACTACTTCAGTAGGTTGCATTCCCATGCACCCATCAAGTCCTTGACAACTACTCGTCTCCACAGCTCTGCAATAATTACAAGCTTACAAGTGCATTAGTACGTTTTTCTGGTCAGAAAAGACAGAGTCGCAGAGAAGAAAGCATGGACAGTGCTAAAGGGAATTGTATTTCTGCTGCAGATTTAAACTGGGACAAGAAAAATGTGATTGGCAAGGGAAAATTTGGATCAGTCTACCAAAGTAAGTTAACTTTAGGCTTCATTATTGTTCACAATAGCAAGAAAAGTGGGGCAGTCAATTGTCACTGACAATTTTTCAAACCGTCTCGAGTGCATCTTGTAGTTAAAATTCATTTTTTTTCAGCTGTCTGGTTCACGTCTGTCGAGGAAGGAAAAGATGAAGAATACACCGTGGCTGTCAAGAACCCTCACGGAGTCAACAGAGAGACAATTCTTGCCGAAAGAGACATCAGATCTGAGTTGGGGCATGACAACATTGTCAACATTTTAGGATTTGTTCAGCTTAGTAAGAGCATCATTGTCAAATTGTGCGCTAATTTGCTCGACTTTTTAACGTTTGTTTCTTTAAAAGATCGCAACCAGAAGGTGGCGCTGGTGTTTGAGTACACGGAGGAAGGCACTGTTTATGATTACGTTTGGCAGAGACGCGATGAAGGTGGAGCTACAGCGGTATAGTTCCTTTAAAAAGCTTGTGGTTATTTAAAAAAAACATTTGTCAAATTACTATTTCAGAATATGATGATGAGCAGAGCCCGGATTTCTATGTAAATACATATTTTTCTAGGTGAAAGGTATGACTCTGAGAGCTTGGCTTTTGACGTTT
>JAQIWI010003053.1:0-10843 GCA_034698825.1 Deuterosminthurus bicinctus | reverse complement strand
CATCATCATCATCATCCCACATGATAGTACGGAGAGGAGCGGGACAGGAAGAGGAGTGACCATACATATAATCCATACGCAATATTACAGAAGATCCTTTGCTTTCTTCTTACTATTATTATATGTATGTGATTATACTGCGTTGTTGTGTGGCCTCATAGTCATCAGTATATAACTGGGACTGTATACCTGGTGAGTAAATGCCATTCAAACATTCCCCATTAAATCCACTACTATACAGTCATCAGTTTCACAGGAGAGATAAGTTGAGCAAATGCATGTGCTCGTCGTGAAACCAAAGGCCCTCACATCAGTATCACTGGCAAACACACTAAATTATTATGAATAGATAACAAAGAGGCGCATCCACACTGGTCTGCTCTTCCTAAGCCTAAAACTTTAACTAACAACTCGCCTTACATATTTATTTAATGGAAGCATACACCACCGTTTCTTCACATCTGCCGAGTGTCTCCAATGAGCGGAATAACTATCAATTTACTTTGACGCAGTCAAGTCAGCCAATGTCAACGCCCCTTGTACAAAAATACAAACCGTCCACACACATGTAGTAATCCTCATATATACACACAAATAGATTACTCATTATATATAGCAAGCAAGGAGTAAAAAAACTCAATCCTCCCATCACCTCTCAATTATTCTTCTCACAGACGCACCACAACACACCAATACACACATACAAAACACATGCACACACAAATTTTCAATAATCATAGATTAATCACAAACATAATTCAGTGCTAAGTGCTACTAATAAAAGTTTTCCTTTCATTTCCTCTCCTCATCCTCATGATGGCCTTCCTTCTCGTCACAGCCCTCTGAAACGAACATAAAAGGACAGCAAGCTGTGGGTCGTAAAAAAGCACGCGCACACACAAACACACACACACTCCTTACTCCATCAGCAGCAAAAGGAACACTTAACCAGGCAAATCCTGAGCAAGAAGAAGACGAAGTAGAAGAAGAAGAAGAAGAAAGCAGGAGCAAAGAGGAACAACTTACTTTCAATAATTTGGGAGCGGGAAGCACGTGCAAGTGACAAAAACTTTTTTACATAGTTTTAATGTGCAAATGTCTTTGTGCATGTGTGTGTTCCACAGGAGGAATCCTTCTGCATCAATCCAACTATTTTCTTCTCACCAACTCTATTACGGTCTTTATTGCATCCTACTACTATCATCTGCCATCCCACCAGCAGCACGCTCTGCCCTGTCGAAATCGTAAACACTACAAACTGCAATCCAGCCCATCATTTTAAGAGTATTTAAACAGCTCTTCCTTCACTTCTTCTTCTTCTTCTTGTTGAAAGAAGAAAAATTAAGTCCTCCAGTCATAACATTCTTCAGACTATTTTCAAAGCAGACCTACGTACTCCATGTGTACATATATATGCTCATTTTTTTTCAATCCTATTCAGAGGTATACGAATGCACATTATGAGAAAATAAATATATTGTGGAGGAAGGCGAATTCGACCATGAGATCTTTTTATGCGGAATCATCATCAGTACAGTCGTTATCAGTACACACTGCTCTTGATTTTCTGATTGAAAAGTTTCAAAATGATCGCAACAACGATGTTTCCCCTTGTAAGTGTCCATGTGTGTGTGTACATGTCTGTATGTCTGGCTGCCTGCTTGCTGCAGCAGAAGCAGTAATAATCAGATGTACCATCATTATCATCTGCATGATCACGATGATAATGACAGCGGTGTGGTGGTGGTATGTCTCAGCAAGTGTGGTAAGGTACACACAGACACACACACACACACACACACACATAGCGGAAAAAATAGTTGTACACACATGAAATTAACGATTGTAATACCAACACGATCACACTGGAGAATTACCAGGCCCTGTTATTAAGACGATAACCACAAAAGTCTGACAGACTTGATTATTTTCATGTTGTGCATATGCACTGGCAGTAGTGCATCTTTATTATCCATACCTTTAGCAACATCTCTCTTTATTGTAACTCAAACACACACAAACACTTTGTATAATATGACAGCAGAAGACTTTGCAGTGCATCAAAATATGTAACAAGTAGTATAGCATGGTACTATAGTAGTAGTATTACTCCAAATTGCCGGTCACGTACATTGAAAACTTCCCCAAATTGTTCGGTTTTCTTGAAACAGAAATTACTCAAGAAAATTATTTTCCGTTCCCCTTGCATGCATTCATTCTACGCAAGGGTAATATGTGTATGTGTGCACATCAGATGCATATGTATGCAAACCTTTTAAAGCTCTTCATGTTTTTTTCGAAACCGGGAGCAAAGTGACTCACGAAGACGACGCATCTGGATGCCTTTCTAACTGCGAGAAACACACGATCCTGCACCAAATACAGTGACAAGCCGAGTCAATATAGCACACACATACTCATTTCTATTAAATTCACCAATTTTCAGACAAGCTTCAGTTCATTCTAAAGCCAGACATGGTCATAATTGGTAGCTTAAGCAAGCAGAAGCTTTGGTTAGTGGTGGTAAAGCACCAAATCATCCACCGAATAATGAGCCCTCAGTATACATACATACTCCTACAGACAAAGGCAATGTTATGATGGAACAGTCACATTTCGTAAGTAAACAGAAGACAGGAGGAGGAGGAGGAGGAGCAGACGAAGAAGAAGAAGAAGAAGCGAGTGGAAAATCAATCCATTATTACGGATTTTTGATCCCGACAAGTCATTATGAATCTCCATATACTTCCCCATCAACTTTAATGACGGCAAGGAAAATATCTCTCATCCCATTTTTTATTGCATTTTTCCCAGCTTAGCCCACACTGCTGCTCATGATGATGATGATGATGATGATGATGACGGAGTCGATGGCGAGGACGACGGTGATTGCACAGATGCAATCATCACAGTCCATTTCATTTCTAATCGAACTACACTGCTATTTAAGCACATCCACTGCACGTCCTGTCACTACCACCATCAAAAGTCCCATTACAACCATCACATGTGTCTGTACCTACTTCACTCAACGCATGCACCGTGTGTATAGGTGTTTGGACTCACAGTGAACCCAAGCCATTTTTTATTTTTCCACCTTTTCTCATGAACACAGAGAAAGGCATAGTCAGTGCTTGAGAATGGCCAACAACAGCCACTTTCCCATTTCTTCGACCTCATCTATACAGAAGAAGAAACCAAGGAAAGTCATCCTTGTTTACGAATCGGTAGACAAGGTGGAAACCTTACGAGGTATGATTTCACATCTCCCATAGACACACACCCACCTCCTATATCACCACAGTACACCAACGCTCAAGCTATAGGATAGACATATATACATATGGATTAATAACAAGTAAAGTTTGAAACAATCAACATACATTTCTCCCTTTCAATCTTCATTTATAACAGTTCCAATCCATTCTTAAAACGGCATGTAGAAATGCAAGGGAAGTACTATACTATAGAATTCTCATTGAATTCTTTCCAATTCTCATGAGAGCCTCATCTGTATAACTGACTGGCTGGCTGGCTGTCTGCGAAGGTGAACGTTATGCAGCGCGGTGGTAAAAGCACTCACGATGATACGGATGGTGATGAGGCCAAGTGAGCACATGGTTTTACGACAGTAGGGATTTGCTTTTTATTTTCCTTTATATATAGTTGAGGGAAAAAGCAGAGAGTTTTGTCTAGTAATAATTTTCTACCACGCAGGGGGGCATGGCCATAAAGGGATAGCAATTAAAGAAACCGGTCAACTCTAGCTATCTTCTCGTATTTTACGCACACCTTCAGCATCATTTACCCTTAGACACCCCTCTAATGAATTCTAAATATGCGCGCATACTTTTCTCAGCCCGATCCTCCGTCCCTATATTACACTGTGGAGTCTCTCTAACAACGCTCGGATCTCCCGCAGTGACCCCGTCCAATCTCCCCAACACTCTATCACATAATGCAACTGTCTTCCTCTTATATACGCCTCTTGCCGTATATGTGCCCAGCTAAAGAGCTTCTATTATGTGAGGAAGCTGGTGACCTCACCTTGTGTGCAGCTTGACATTTAAACAAATAATAAACATTTCCTCACTAATTAGGATATTGTACTAGATCCTCCAGACCTGCCCGTATGCACTATCCCTCTTTCTTCCTCCGCTCCGTCCGTCCGTCTGTCCGTATAACACATGGGCATGAAGGTGTATATACCGTTCCTTATCACCTTTCTCATCAACCTACCACCTCCAACTCCTCAACACGGTCATTATAAATCCCTCCAAGTCCCACTACCTGTGCCAGCAGCAGCAATGCAAGACCAAGAAAAAGAAGCAGCTGGATCCATCCGTCCATCTTCCTCTCCTTGTTTTCATTCCCCAAATGGAAGAATCATTCTTCACTCTCTCTCTCTCTCTCACTCAGTCAACTATTTATGGAATGTGGCCATAGCGAAACCTAAAGTGATGTGATGATGCCTGCGATACGTGCGTGTAAGCGGATGCCTGTGTTACAGTAACTCCATTGCTAAATACATGTGTAACGTGTGTACATCCGATATAGCAAGAAGATGATGATGATGATGAGTAGAGGAAAAATTTAAACCTGTCAGGTTCAATGTATCAAAACTATTCATGCACACACATACCTCTCACACTGTCTCACAGATTTTATATTCAAAATACCTGGAGCAGTATCAAGTTATAGGGGTCTCCAATAATAATAACAATCGAGCAAAAGCATGGCAATAATAATTTCGTGATATGAAAATCACTGGTCCATCTGCTACAATAAAGGTAATAGGACGACAACAACAAGTGGACTATGGTTGGAATTTGGGCCTTATGTATGCAGAATGATACGAGTAAGAAAAGAAAGAAAAGAATCCCTCATACTGATGATGAGGAAGAAGAAGAGATGGAGAAAATGAACAGTGGAAAAATAATATTATTATGTGAATACTCATATATACAGGAATGAATGATGAAATGAAATCCCTTCGCTCACTCTTTCAGCTGAGAGCTTGATTAGTATTGGCACAACTTGTTAGCGAGTGAGTGAAGAAGGTATGAAAGCTCCACCGTGTCTACCTGCCTGCATGCCTTCACCCTCGCTCTCTCTCTCTCTCTCCATCTACCTGTCCGTCTGAATTGAATACAGAGCGAAATCATTAATAGGGCTGAGGAATTAAACAAGTTAGAGGTGATAAAGTATTTGAGAAGAATCATATAAGTCAACAGTATGGAATGAGAATTGCATAAATTACCATAGCTGAACCCAAGTTGTGTGGCATTATGTGACAGCAGGTGAAGGGGCTATAAGGTAAAAAAAAAACAACAACAACATACACACACACACTCTCGCTCAGGTGTTCTTAAAGAGGCCTTAACCAATTCGGTCAAGTGTCAGCCAGGAACTCCAGGGGGTGCAACATAAGATCCGAGTGAGAAACACTCATTAAACATAGCCACGACTTATGCCCACCATCTCACTCTCTCTTAACTTCCATGCTCTTCATACCTACACAGACATACACACACAATAAGTTCCAGGCTTAAATAGCCCAGCTCCTTGCCTATCCTTCTTTTAGATCATTACTATTATTATTGTTCGTATCCATCCACTATGCCCACATTTCACAAATATACACGCACGCACATACAAGTGAGTACACACAGCCTTCAAAAATTTGGTCCACAAGTGCTATATCCTTCTCGCTCCTCTCTCTCTACATATCATTCCAGCCGTCCATGCACTCACACACACACACACACATGCACATTATTATCATAAATACCTATCTATTTGACGTGAGAAAAAATTGCCAATTTATTTTCAACAAGGAAATTATAAAGTCTCCTATACGACTACTAATAAAATAAAACCCTACTCATTTTCAATCTATATGCACGAACGAATGGAAAAAGGGCCAGCCGGACCCAAAGAAAGAGCAAGCCAAAAACATCCAGCCAAAGGATGCGCACGGACGGACGGATGCAAGGTAAAAAGGAATCTAAAAAAAAGTATTTCTATCATTTCAATTCCAATTAATTTCACTACGTTAAAACACCTGAAGCCAGTCAATCATAAGCTCTTGCTCAAAGTGTATGGGAACGGCATAATGAGTACATACACTACGCTTGTCTCTGTATCTCCATATCTTCTCTCACTCACTTACTTACCCCATCCTATCATCATCATCATCATAACTATTCTCCTGATTAATTCATATACATGCAATCACGTACAAGTCTAATCAGTTTTTAAAAATTCCTAATCGATTTATTCATAACCTTATTATAACACCTATCATCACACAACCTTCTTCCAACCCACACAACCATTTAAAGACTTAAATACACATAAACAGACACACACACAAATCTAGTCTCTCACCGTCCTCCCAATTACATAACTCCACATGCATTAACACCCACATCTTTTTCGGCTTTATACTTAATGATACATTATCCTCACACCGTCGTCACACAACAAATACACAGCCATCCAATTCTATTTCATCTACTTCTCTCACACATCACATATCACCACACATAGCCATCAGTCCTGTATATACTTCCCTACAAAACCGCTCACTAACGACCCGACCCGACTCCTCCAGTCAGTCGGTCACATCTCTATATATACCACATGACTTTTCAAACCAACACACACCGCCCTTGTCCTTCTACACAGCCTTTTCGCCTTCCCGTTTTTATGTATACATATATACATATACGTGAAAGAAAACGTGCAGTGCATGTGCCGGCGGATTTCATTCCTCTTCTTCGCCCTGGTCACCGACCAAGACAGACAACTGTTGCTGAAAGCTACACACATGTACATACGTCTTCATTCTCTTGACGCAGGTAAGCTACATAGAACCAGACAGATACTAGTGCTTCACGAGCCCGTAAAGTACATGAGTCAAAGAAAAGGCCATGTTCGCAGTTATAATAATGACACGTAGAAGAAAAAAATCCTTTTCAATAGCAATAATAACGATGATTTCCAACTCTTCTTCTTCTTTTTCTTCTTCTCTCTCTCTCTCTCGCTTACTCTCTCACTCCGAGTAAATTATGAGTGAAAATCTGCCCTACTAATGAGGCAAAACACACACATTCATATTACAATTCATATAAATTATCCGGCCCAGAGAGATTTACGGGTGAAATTCATTGTGGAAAGAAATACACTTGTCTTCTTCCAGCACTTATTTACAAGAAGAAGAAGAAAAAGAAAAGGACGACTCGAGCAAGAAGAATGTTTAATGTGTGACTATACGCGAGCGACGACGGTAATGCTTGTTGGCCAGCTTGTTGGCTAATATGAGAAAGAGACATACAAGGGCTATGGGACCGGTGGGCTATGTGGCGTCACTTGCTATATACTACTCCTGTCGTCGACTTTGTTGTCGTCCTCCTCACTTTCATAACTAAACATTGCTGCTCCTGTCTTACATACTCCATAATTGTGGACATACAAACACGTACTATATGACTGAATATAAGGAGAGAAAAAAATAAGGTTCATTTGATCACTCAGCCTTATATACATTTGTGTGTGTGTGCGCGCGTATGTGTGAGAGAGTATCATAAATTTGCGCTATAATGAAAGAAGAGAATAGCAAAGCCTCAGCGGGTTGCACTAGGAAAGAATCCTATTGAAGCCTTAATAATAAAAACGAACTTATTTAATATCTCGGCACATTTAGTTGCTCAACAGCTGCATACATGCGACCCGGGCCACATGAGCCACTTTACACATACCCGTATCATCATCATCATCGTCATTGGTCCTCTCATATAATGACACAGTGTAAGGCAAGTGGGACGTGGATGGTCAAGAGATGGAGGGGGAGACATATAGAGATAGAGAAAGAAGGAGCAAGAGCATAATGTGTACGCGTATAGGCCATATTTCACTTGAGCGTTCAAAGGCAAAACCTTTACTACCTGCGTTGCGTATACAGTTTGGCGCAAATATACAGGCCACATACTACTTAAATACTTGAGCTGACTATGGAAGAAATGAGCTCTGTTGATTTCTTGCATTACCACTGCCATAAGTTTTATGTATCATCATCCAGATGATGATGATGATGAAGTGACCGTGCGTAGGCCCACTTTGACAAGTCAGTATAGTGTCAGTCAGGAGGATGCAGAGCTCATTACATGACTATGCCGCCTGCGTGTGTGTCTGTCTATCTATCTGCCTGTCTGTCTCTGTGGCTGACCGCCGAATATTTGCCACTCCATGAAAGGTGTCCATGTAATGAATAATCTTTGCATAATTAAAAATGTTACATAATAAAATGGTTCGGATATGGTATGCGCATCGCTCATCACTCGACAAAACAGTTGCAAGCCTCACTTCACCTTCCTTATACCATAAAACATGAGGCGGCTACACATATTACAACAACTTGCCGCCGTGGTGCACACAGTGTCAAACTGATTAGCATTTCCTTTCAAATTCAAGCCAAGAAATAATGTGGCATGGGTCAGTCAGGTCATTAAATTTATGCACATTAAACAGGATGGCGGGTATAAAAACTCTGGGATTTTAATAATAAAACTCGTCTGATGAGTCCCTTTTCTTCTTTTCCTGTGCTTGTGTGTACTTAGGTTATGAATCAGCTGCGCACATATACCATTGCATTATTCTACTTACATGCATCCCAACTAATGCAATGCTAAAGGAACAGCTAGTCCACTGGAACCATCTTAATAAAACTTGCGCATCATCATATCCAGCAAAACAACTGGAAAGTCCTCTTCCCAATCTAATGCATCCTCCAGCAAGAGCGGATTGATTGGTAAAATATATACAGCTCGCACTTTTATTCCCCATATTACATGAACAAGTGAACGGTGATCTGATGATCACCTCTTCACTCTCTCTCTCTCTCTCACTTTCAACGCTCCTCCACTAAAATCCAATGAATAGCTAACCACCTATCAAGGAATCAGGTTGTATTTTAATCAATGAAACAGTCTGTCAATAATTTATTGCTAGCTGCATCCCTTTTACACTTCCAAATTTTACTTCAAGCTGTTGTAAAATTAACCGCACTTTGTTCCTCTGCCCGGTACACGCATGTACTACACACTCTTGCGGCGAGAGCGGCACTGTGCACATAGACAAATTTCAATGAAGATCACATAATAATAATAATGCATATAAGGTACCCACACAACCTTCTTGCAGAGGAACAAAGTCGGTTTCTCTATCCACATCAGCAGGGTAAAACTATACATAGAGAATACTAACGATATCAATGCAAGAAGTATACAAAAATTTTCTAAACATTTTTAATGGTAATCAGCAGTATGATAATACGTACTTGTTGAAAAGAAGACAAAAGGGGCTCTGGATCACTTGACAGCCGAAAAGTGCAAGGTTCTCATTTATTCTCTATGTCCATCACCCAAGGCTGGATGGCTGGCTGGCTTTAGCTGTATAGAAGATACAAGAAAAATCATAAAGCAAATTAGAAACGTATTAAGCCAGACACGTTGAGAAACTCACAATACACTCTTCTTCATCAACACCATCATATCATCATCCTCATCATGTGATGAGAGCAAGTGTGTGTGTGTGTGTGTGTGAATGTAATACACTCTTCTACCCCAGCACATACACACACACACACATCCCTTATTAGTGATACACAATGTGCCCTGAAACTAGAATAATTATTATGCATTAGTTTAGGAGGGATTTGCCATCAGTTTTAAAAATACGATGCACGACTGGAAACAAGGTGTTGAAATACAAGACACGATATCAAACCGCAAAGTGTTGGATGCAACAGCTTTAACCCGCCGTCCTCCTCCTCCTCATCACCATCATCATCATCATCATCATCATCATGAGAAACTTCATTCTCTCACTTGAACAGCTTAAAATCTAAATTATCCCTCTTCACAATGAACAAGGATAATGCATGAGCAATGAGAACAAATCCGCATTCATCCATCCACGCGCTCTCTTTCCCTAAGCATTCGGGAGTGAACCTGCTGGTGTGAATATGCGGAGTTTGAAAGCACACAAATACACACATACACAAACGTGAAGAAGTCATGCATCCACATATATGAGACTGTGAAGCGTGTGCGGATGTAAAGCCTAGCAGGTGTGTTAAAACTCATCTCCGCTCATGGTGATGATGATGAGGAGGAGGAAGGAGTATGCGTCTAGTTTATCTCCACTCTGATGTGTGGAAAGAACGTCTGTTAGGCGTGTTTCATCTGCTTATTATCTCGTCAGTCCCTTTCTCAGTGCCGGGAACGTTAATCACATTTATGAAACACATGGAGGGTGTAATTAGCACTTGCAAGGCTTGATCCTCGTATGTAAGGCACACCTTCTAAATTCCCTTATCGAATAATTAGACAAAGGATTACACACACACTCACTCGCAGTCTCTCTCCCTCTCACTCATACTCACACGCTCTTTTATTTCAACCTCAGTCAGTCACTCATTTACCTCGTCCCTCGTATCCGTCCTCACGTCCTTTATAATACACAACTATACCACCTCCTCCTCCACCTCCCGCTACAAAGCTTTATTAGAGCCTATATAACTATTTCTCATGCGCACAAGCCCGGCTCCAAAGTAAGCATACGCAGATGAGCCGTCCAATATGCATACAAGCAGACGCTAATATCAGCTTAAAAAACTCCCTCGGTGTGTCATCCGTCCACTGCTCATTTCTCTCTCTCTCTTTCTCCCTTTACCACGCATAAACCTCTTAACAAAACCGAGGCGGACGTTGAGCTAAATACACAACAGCATATGGCCTTTTTACAGCCAAAATATTCCACGTCCAATGTCCTCTCTCTC
>JAQIWI010003052.1:0-10845 GCA_034698825.1 Deuterosminthurus bicinctus | reverse complement strand
GAGAAAGAACTTTGGCGAATGCCTTCGATATTTTTTAAGTCGTAGTATTTAACATGACAAAACAATTAAATACACCTAGCGTAGCTTAAGAGGAGATTGAGTTTTTATTTCCAGTAAAATAACGATAAAAGTTAGGAGCGTTCTTTTTAGTACCTCTCACAGAGCAATAAAATAAAATAAATTACACTCACACTATTACTGGAAAAATTTCAACTTCATCATTAAATGCTTTAACAGCAGCGTTACAAAAGCGATTTACGATCTCAGCGCCTTTGAAATTTAAGGAAAGTACGCCGTTATGCCTTTTTATTTATTTTTCTTGTTCTGTAAAGTGTAACTTTATGGCACGATACTAAGTGTTTACGATTGTGGAAATGATGAATTTAAACTACCAAATAAAATGTGTTTAGTTGCCACTGCTATCCTTGCAAGATTTCTGCGCAATAAAAAAGTTGTGTTCTTAACTGAAGAAGTAAACTATTGTTAATGGCCCAGAAGTTTTGTCTGTTCTTATGTGATCCATTAGCCTTAATTGCCACGTTGGATAACGTCAGAGTGGCAGCTGCCAGTATCTACCCACTTTTTATTATATTAGATGATGGACGTACTAATACTTTATTCCTGTTAAGGGGATGACTTAAAGCTTTTAGCCTTAAGCCGTCAACTAAATAAGAAGAAAGCACTGTCACTTGAGTGAATTTGCGAGACGTGTCCCAGCCCTCATATCTTAAGAGTCAGGACACTGAAGATGGGTCGAATTATTGGTAACGAAAGCTTCCCAAGGAATTACCTAAAGTGTTTCCATCGATCCGACAACTTTAACTCGCGCACTTAACACAAATTTTAAATTAATGCACCCGACATTAAACTACGTTTCATCCGAATATTCAAAGTAACTTCAGTGCGTCAATCATTGCGCAGCATGATTGCAATGTACACTTAAACAGCACAACAATGACTCTAGATCTATTGCAAGTACGATGTAGTATACTTCATGATTTGATAGCCTTATGCAATGTTATTGCACATAAAGAACGGTCAACTTACATCATAACTACAGATCCTGCACTATAATTATAACGAAGACAAATTTGCTAATGCTCCAACATTAACTACAACTACGCTTACCCTACAGTCCGTGCGGGCTACGAGCGTGCTCTACTTGCGTTAGCTAATGAAGATACCAAGTTGGATGGACCAATACATCGCACGGGTAGAGTCACGTATAATAACAGTCAAAGTCTAAAAGTCTATGTAATTGAGCAGTGTTTTAAGTTTTAATAACCCAACATTATATGTGTGGTGGAGGAGCAGTGACTGATGACGATGACGTTGAAAGCTAGAGTAAATGTATATACTCTGGTACCCGTGTTCGGACCCAAGCTCCCCGGCCTTAAGCTCGTAGAGGTATGTCCGCCAGTGTAATTCCGCGAAGAGATAAGTACGCGAAACTTGAACCCCTAGGAGATAAGAGCAGTTAAAGTTAGGTACCCTTTGCGGCCATTGTGACGTCATTTCCCGTATAAACACATTGTCGTACATGTTATTATCTAATTACTTTGACCTTGATAAACCGCAACATTAAACCTTCAATAAAACAGACAAGCATTTTGGACTATTACTACTTACTCGAGCATTCCATTTCAACCGCATCATCAACATCTAATTGTTATGACCTCAAGCATGAAACATGGCAATGTCTTGCATAACTGTGAGTATTTCGCAGTTAGATCATCCTAACCGCAAAATGCTGTCAACTAATAACATGCTATCTATCGTCAGCACATTACACTTGATGCTATTTCACGTTTGTCACGCACGCATGAGTTTGCATTGCTTGCATATTTCCAGCGGTCATTGCATTCTTATCACGCCTGAATGCCTCTCCAGCCGAACAAAAAAAAAACTAAGAGAGTGTGCTCCTTCCCTTCTCTTTTCTCCTCTTAGCAACAAGTTAAAGTTAGGACGCTGACAGTGCAACACCCAAGTTTAAGTTGCTCACGCTTTTTTTTTATTTTTATATTTTTCCAGTTTTATTTGTTCTCAACCTAGCTAGTGGTATATTGTATACACGATAGAAGAGGATTTTTGAAGTAGTTACCTTCCCCCCGTCAGGAATTGGATCAAGAAGACAAACAAGTGACTATCAGACTAAAGGTAAAGTATTTATTTTAAAAAAAAAGCTCCATGTTTGTTCTGAAATGTTGCATGCACTGTGGCGTTGTGCTCAGCTCCCATCCCATAAAATTAAACCTTGCTTGCCTCTTATATTCTATATGTATTTTTGCAGGAAAGTTCGAGAAGCTAGTAGAGGCTGTTGAGGATATCTGTGCAGAGAAGTTATTACAAGTGCGTGCGTATATATAAATATTTAAATTATTTTTTTTCTTTCTCTCACTTTCTCTACATTGCAGTTGTAATTTGTTTTACGTTGTGTTTCAGGAAAGTTCTAGAAGCTAGCGGGGATCATCGTATCTGTGCAAAGGAGCAATCATAAGTACGTGCAATTATTTAAAGTATATTCTCTTACACTCTCTCTCTCTCTACATTGCATTTGTGTTTTTTTTTTTACAGGTGGATTGACAATGTGGCAAGAACCACATTTTAATGAGCAATTTCCGCTCACTTTGGTTCGCAATCTAATGCCCCCAAGGTTTATGCTTACAGATTATAGTAAGTATATAATTTACATTTATATTATTTTTTGTGTTTTAAATGCAATGTGCAGAGTAGTAACTATATATATATATATTTTGTAGATGTGTACACGGACGCAAGGGAGAAGGAGGAGAAGAGAGACAGACGCCGCTGTCCTTGCCCCTGCACAGATCTGACTACTTGCAACAACGCGTTGAGATTGCAGGAGTGTTTCATGTGCAAGCCTACCTGCACCAATACTCGGATCACTAACCACAATTTCACCCCCTTGGATAATTTTTACCTGAAGGATCTACGACGTCGCGGCTTGGCATTATTCACATCGGAACCAATTGAGGAAAATACTATGATTATGGAGATCACCGGCGAGGTCATTAGCATTGCCAAATTTGCCGAGCGTGCAGAACAACATCATGGTCAGTATGGTGGCTACAAGTTTTACAAGCGACATATTTTGGATCCGCACTTTTTTGGCAACTTGGGTAATATGCATTTCTAAATATTTACAAATCTAACACTTTTTATACTAATGTACATGATATTATGTAGGACGATTCGTGCATCACTCCTGCCTGCCAAATTGTCTCCCTGAGCTTTGGAAATTACATGAAAAACACCATGTCATGCTGGTGGCGAGCAAACCCATTGAAGCTAACGAAGATTTGAGTATTTCATTTAATGAATTACCCGCTTTTAACAATGGTGTTAACTTGGTACGTTTATAACACACGTTAATATAATATGTACAAGTTCTATATGTGCCGTATGTTATATTTCAGAAATGCCACTGCCGCCGAGCAGATTGCCCTGATTTGGACAACAGCAGCAGCAGTGACGACGATGACGATGAGGATGATAAGGATGACATTCCAAGTGTTGGTGATCGCCACAGTTGCGATAATAGCAGTAGCGGGGAAGATAAAGACGAGGGAGGACAAGGTGCAGCTTTGATCACCGAGTCGCGTCAGGAAGAGAAACCTTTGCCACCACCGAAGGAACATACTCCTCCCACCGCCTCAACATCTAAAGCGACTCCTCGTCGCACTACTCCCATCAAAAAACCGCCCACTCCCGTAAAGGTTCCACCGCAGCTGTTTAAATTGCAATCACCTATATTGGTTCTCCAAAAACCTCCAGCTGTTCCTGCGCCAGCTACTGCTCCTGCAAAGTCATCACCGGAACGTAAGAATACTTCTCCTAGACGTTCAGCCGCGCCAGCTACCACATCTCCAGCTGTTCCTGCGCCAGCTACTGCTCCTGCAAAGTCCAAACTTTCATCACCGGAACGTAAGAATACTCCTCCTAGACGTTCAGCCGCGCGTTCAGCTACCACATCTCCAGCAGCAGATGAAGTTAATAATGATGACAGTTCAGCTACCGCATCTCCAGCGGTAGATGAGGATAACAATGACGACCAGGAAGAAGAAGTCAACGAGCAGCAGGAGGAAAAAGAAGAAGTTAATGAGCAGCAGGAGGAGAAAGAAGAAGTCAACGAGCAGCAGGAGGAAGAAGAAGAAGAAGAAGAAGAAGAAGATGTTGAACCGAATTTGATCATATGTGAGGATGGGGTCAAGGGAATTATGGCGCCCAAGAGAGCTAGTAAGAAGAAGGAAGTTGTTGTCGGGCTTATCAAATGTCGTTACCCACCATGCCCCAATCATTTTGAGACCGCCGCCGCTGAGAAGAGTCATTTCTACTCCTACCATAAAGACGATGATAGTAAGTTGTATAATTGTCTAACATACTAGCTCGCATATTGGACATTTTGTTTTAATTAATTTGTTTTGTTTGTTTCAGAACTAAAGTGTCACCTATGCTCCAATTCCTTTGCAACTCCTCTGACTCTCAAGCAACACATCAAGAATATTCACAACCCTGCTGCGCCTAAGCCAGTCCGTGCACGATATTCTACCCAACGTCGTAAGCTTATGGAGGAGAATAAGAAGATACTGGCAAAGGCGGCTAAAAAGAGCAAGCCGCCAACTGGGAACGTGGCACAACAGGTGGCCAAGAAACGAGCGCAGCAGTCTCGTTTTGAAAAGATGATGTCCGCTGCCCAGCCGACCATACCCTTGCAGCGATTTGATGATGTTAAACGCAAACGGGATAACAAGGAGGAGGAGGACAAGAAGAATAAAAAGAAGAGAGCCCCTGCCCCAAAGAAAGGTTCGCCGGCTCGCTCCACCCGCTCCTCAACTGCTGCTCGTGAGGATGAAGAAGAAGAAGAAGAAGAAGAAGACACAGAACCAATCACCAAAAAGAAAAAGCCCGCACCTAAGAAGCCGGCTGTAATCTCGAGTGATAGCGAGTCTGACTTGGAAGATCCCCCAACTTAATATAACACTCACTATATATTAAACTCTGTAAACAAAGAACATGACAAGTATGCTAGCGAGTTGATTTGAATGTACTTTTCTGACATAATGATATAAGCGTGCGTCATAAGTAATGATTACATTGTTCTTTTATTGATCTGTTATTTTGACTACATGAATAAACTTTAACTTTAAAAAATTGCGGTTTGTTTTTTTTGTTGTTGGGCTTATTAAATGTTGTTACCCGCCTTGTCCTAATCATTTCTACACTGCAGCAGCCGAGAAGAGCCATTTCTATTCATAGCATAAAGATGACAAAAGTGGGTTGTAACCTAACCGCACGCATATTGGACACTTGTATTATATGTGTTCTGTTTGTTTCATAACTAAGTGTCACTTATGTTTCAATTCATTTGCTACGCCTCGCACTCTTTAGCAATCCAACTCTAACAGTCTCCATATATTAAACCTTGTTATCAAAGAACGCGACGAGAATACTAGCGTGTTGATTTAAATGACACAATTATTTATTCGTTATTTTGACTACATGAATAAACTTTACACTTTAAAAATGTCTCTTTTTAACATGAGTCGCAAGATTGTCGGGACGGGTGTAGTACTTGGGACAATAATCACATTGGAAATGACCGGGAGCATGTTTGTATTTGTGTTTAAGTAAATCAACAAAATATTCACCGCATTCAACACACAATTTACTTACAACTCCCTTTTCATTAACAATGATCGGCGGTTTATCAGGCTTCTCAACTTGAATGACTTCTCCTCCATGATCCTTAAACACGGGCTTTTCCATAGATATACCAGGGGGCATATTACCAACGTCAGTAGATGCACCATGTGGAGGAGGCACGCATGTAATAATTTGAAGTCCACCTATATAACAACGCTAATCAATATAAAGCTCAATACGCTTAATAATAGCACTTACTTTGATCAGGCGGAAGTTTTAATCGGATCCCAATGTCCAAGCATAAAGCGGCTGCATCCTCTGGCAGTCTCGCAGTTCCAGGCAAGAAGTTGAATATCTCCATAGTCTCACTCTTATTGCTAATCCTCACAATAATTGGCAGATCTAAAGCACACAGGTGTTAATATATACAAACTATCACCTTCACACTTACTTACCATCAAAGTTTCCACCTTCAACAGCCTCAAACTTTGGACTTATACCCAGCGTAATAAAGAAATTACTCACTCGCACCAAATCTTCAGTTTTAATTGCGCAATCCCAATGTGCATTTTCGTTTAATAACACTTGAATTGTAGAGTAATTAAAACTGACGTGAACCTCCATTTTGTCAACGTGCTTGTCGTTTAACAGCTCCCACCAACATGACACTGTTATGCAAATATGCAGAAACATGCAGATTTTGTCAATTATCTCTACTTGTGTCCAGTAAATATAGCAAGACATACGACACTTTCTTGAACGAGCCCATTGCCAAAATAAAAAAGTGCTCCCATGTGTTTCATTCAGCTTGTCTAGCCAAGTATAATAATATACAAGCATTGAACAATTATAATGTGTGGCACTTTTGTCCGTTGTGTTGTACTGCATGGGGATCAGAGTATGACTTACATTTGTATAAACTGCTTGCACATACACACACGCATATTAGTTGATATCTTACCATTCAGTTGACAACATGGCAAATATCAGACGCTCATGGACTAATGTTAATACAAGTGCGGCATTTTCAGGGCTTTCGGGCTTTTTAAAAAATCGTAAATTCACAGACAGGCAGTTGGTAAAAGATGAATTATCCAAGCTAACCTCGTTCACATTGCACAAACCTATTCGCCGCAAGTTTAAACGCACGCCTGTCAAAATCCTATTCTATAAAGATACAATATGCGCCGATCTAAAATCTATTGAGACAATAAGTAAACAAAATAACAACAACACATTTATACTTTGCGTAATTGAAATATTTTCAAAGAAAGCGTACACTAGACCCCTTAAGAACAAAAGTGCGCCTGTAGTATTGCGAGCATTCAAGTCAGTTTTTAGGGAAATGGGTTACTATCCCAAATATTGTTTTTCGGACATGGGTAGGGAGTTTACTAATAGAATATTGGGCGCTTACTTTAAATCACATGGAATAAAACTTTACCATATATACAGTAGAATGAAAGCCATGATTGTAGAACGTTTTATACAAACATTATTTTATAAAATTGCTCGCTACATGTCTGAGAGAAACACGCTCAAGTTTGTAGATCGTTTGCAGGACTTTACGAAAAGCTACAACAATACATGGCACTCTACAATAAAAAAACGTCCGAATGATGTGAATGAAGACAATTGGATGGAAGTGTGGTTTGAAGCTTATGCCCCTAAATATTCTAAAAAGAAAACTAAAGTGCAATTTAAGGTTGGACAACATGTAAGAGTCAGCGTAGAAAAGGCAAAGTTTGACAAGGGGAGCAAAAATAACTTTTCCGTTGAAGTATTTATGGTAGACAGGATAAAAGAGAGTGACCCCACTGTTTACTACCTAAAAGACCTAAAAAACGAGCAGATTACTGGACAGTTTTATGCAGAGGAACTGGTGGCAGTACCCGCACCTACATAATTGACACATTCTCATTATTCCCCAGTATTATTTAAACATTCAAGCAGACAACATGACGTGCCCGTATCGTGATAATCATCAGTCTTTTTCAGTAACTTTGCATAGCGATCCCAGTAAGGACAACGCTGCGGATTTTGTGTACAGTTTACCAAAGCCGTTGCTAGTTCCACGAGGATGCTACGACGTTGGGCTACTCGAGTTCCGCTGTTTTAAGCCTTCAATGTCCTTACAAGCGGGTAGAAAAGAACGAGATACAAATGAAGTGGCGGCAGTAAGTGACACCAAGGAGGTTATAGTTCCTTTCTTTAATACATCTACAGCACCCATTGTTGAAAATCATCAGTATATATACGAACAACAAGCAGACGTATTGGCTTTTATGGTGCACATTAATAAAACGCTGACAGATGCTCGTTTTCCTTTGCACGCCGTGGCCCTCTTTCCTACCCCGGGGAAGATTACAATTGAACTTGAGGTCACGTGTCAAAAAGATTACTATGTGGTGCTTCCAGAAACTATTGCCGAGGTGTTTGGGTCTCGCCGTAGATTATTTCCTCCGGGAACATTTGCATCAGAGTATGCACTGTCCCCATCTGCTTTGGACGTCCTCGTAAACCGCAGATCTTACGTGTTGGAACTTGTACATTACCCCAATAAAAACAATATTATTCAATTTAATCGTCGTTGTACTTCATTAATTGTAGCATGGTACCTGGAAGACTGGACTATACAGCAACTTTTGGCTGATATATCAAGTCAAATAAGAGACAATGGTTTTGAGTGTGATATAAAAATAATCGATGATAAATATGTAAGCCTTACATTTGGGAATAAGAATATGGATCCAGATGAATATCTTATATTTCCCGATGATTTAAAGGCTCTATTCGGCCTTGAACAATATGCCAAGTTTACTCCGGGTGAATATGTATCAACTAAGGAATATAACAGTGAAGCATTTTCAAGACTTGTGGCAGATGAAAAATGGGTGATTGAAGCTAATAAAAACTACCAAATTCCTATACCAATGCAAGAGCCGGAGGGAAGACATTATCTTCAAGTAATCAACGCCGTCAACCAGGCTTTTTATGTCACCGATATGGATGATTCCAGGCCGCATTTTGCTGTAAAAGATGGCTATTTAACTATGGAAGTGGATGATGATACCATCAATATCAAACTACCCGCTGCAATATACAGCTATTTTAATATCCCCGTAACAACTTGGATGAACAACAAGTCAAGAGTAGCCGTAGGTGAGGATGTACGACAACAGGAAATTGTTGTGGAGGATGAAAGAACGTATCACATGAGCGTATCTCAGATGCCGATAGAAGGAGACGATCGGGATGTGCTAATATTGATGGACATTCTGGAAAATCAAACATACGGGAATGCTCTGTCACCAGTACTAGCGCACATACCTTGGGACATAGAAAGTGATGCGCGCGTGTCAATTGATTCAGTATTGTATTTGCCGTTAAACAGCGACGTTGTGTCAAACATTCGCGTCTCATTGACAGATGAAAAACTAAATACATTATCTAAACTAAACGGATACGTAACAATATTACGGTTGCATTTTCGTCCTCGCCCTTGCTAAATAATGAGGCAGATATATTGCGTAGATAAGGAGTGCCGCTTGTTACCAGCTAATCAGTCTGGAGGCGGCATTCAAAGTGATCACATTGTATCAGCATCAACTGGGGGACTTATTCCCGATACTGTATCAACTTCAATTCCCATTGTTAAGAAAAAACGTAAGAGACGTGTGCAAAAAGGTGGAGGAAAAAAGAAAAAACCGGTAAAGAGAAGAGTGCAAGTAGGAGGCGGTATACGAAAAAAGTATTGCAAGTGTAAAAAACGCAATGGACGCACAAAACCCCGGAATGTACGACGGAAGTGAGCTTAGCTTGCGTTCAAATTTGGATTTGTTCTCACTTCCAAAAACAGATGTATCTTGTACCTATTCAACCGAACGAATGCCTGTGTATCCTACGGCATCCACTGACGGAGACAGTCCCTTAGAATTTACTATAAAAACAGAAGCATCATATCTTGATCTTACTGAAACGTATCTCAAAGTTGGTTTTCGTATTAAAAAAGGTGATGGATCTAAATGCACTGCAAATGAAAAGGCGTGCCCCGCTAATTTAATGTTCGGTCTAATGTTTAGAAACATGGAGGTTTACCTTAATAATAAACTTATATCCGACACAAACAATAACTACCCGTATGTACATTACATACAAAAAATGTTAACTTTACCTCAAGCCTATAAGAATACTAAACTTAAGGAGGAATTTTACTATCCGAATGAGGATCAGGACACGTACACTGACACGGCTGTGGGATATAAAACAAGATATGCAGCAGCAAAATTGGATAAACAGGTGTTTCTAATGGGTCAACTAGTTTGCGGTTTTTTCCAACAGGAGCGATGGTTGCCTCCGGGTAATGAATTGCGCATAGTTTTACGTAGAAGTCATCCAGATTTCTGCCTGGATAGCATAGCTACAGAGGTGACAAACAAGAAAAGCTATAGAGTTGTCATTGACAAGGCCGTCTTGTATGTTCAGCGTCAACCCGTTACACCTAGTGTTCTAAAATGGCACCGCTCGCAACTGGACAAGAATGAGAAAATTAAATATTTCCTCAACGAGCCTGTTGTTAAAACATGCACTATTCCAGCTGGTGTAACATCATTCACTACTGAAGGTGTAATAACAGGGCGAGTACCAAAGGTTTTGTGTGCGGCACTTGTATCTAATACAGCCTACAACGGCATAATGAGCAAGAGTCCAATGAACTTTGCACACAATGATTTAACACAGGTAACAATAACGTGGAATAATGCTGAGAATATGGAATCACGTACGATTTCATTGAACTTTAAAGACGATACAGATGTAACAAGCACTGTGCCCGACGACGTGCTTGAAGGTGTGTTGTCTCTGCAAAAAGCTGTGGCTAACAATATGCTATGGAATGGCATCTCCAAGGACAATTACGGCAAAGGTAAATTCATATATATGTCCAACTGTTATATTGTACAAACTAACAGAATGTATATACACAGGTAATTGCATTGTATGCGCTGAACTTATCCCGAATCATCCGGAGGCTCTGTCGGTTATAAGAAGCGGGCAAGTAAAGGTGTCACTCTCATTCAGAGTGCAGACTACCGAGCCGCTCACACTCATTCTATACGGAATGTACCAGACCCATGTGGAATTGGATCGCAACGGAAACGTGACAGTTGACTAGATGAATAC
>JAQIWI010003051.1:0-10846 GCA_034698825.1 Deuterosminthurus bicinctus | reverse complement strand
TTTTCGTTATCAACTCTTGAATCTAAGCAGAATTTAGGGTGGGATTTACGTAACACAATACGCAATTCATTGCCGGGTCCAAGCCAACGATTCTGTTGGAATAAGCCATTAACAAGTTGACCAAGTAGAAAAATCTCATTGCTCGTCTTTGCTGCTTCACGCCGTTCTTTATATCCTACAGATTCCGAACCCGCTGTTACAACGTAGCTATTTGGCACTGCATTAGGGTAGTAAAATTCTCCCTTTAATTTGGAATTCTTGACACTTTCTGGCATCGTTAGTAGACGTTGAATGTAGTGTACATATGGGTAGTTGTTACACGTGTCCGAGATGAGCTTGTTATTTAAGTAGACCTCCATATTTTTAAACATTAGACCAAACATCAAGTTAGAGGGGGCTATTTCTTCACCGGCTGGAATAAGGTCGCCATTGGCCTTTTTAATGCGGAAACTAACTTTTAAATAAGTATCCGAGAGGTCTATATAATTTGATTCAGTGTGGATGACAAATTCAATGGGATTTTCCCCATCGGAAATTGATAATAGGGGAAATACGGGCATATGTTGAGTGGAATATGCACATGATACGTCAGTTTTGGGTAGTGAGAAGAGGTCGAGGTTGCTTCTTAGACTAACAGAACTACCATCATACATGGCGGCTCTATCATCAAACATGGATCCGTCCATTATTTCCTCCCTCGTCGTCGCCTTGTTGTTGTCTTCTTACGGGACTTTGTTTTCCTTCCTCCAAATTGTACTTTTCTTAATCGTTTTGTCGTCGTCTTCTTTTTCCCCTTTCCACGTTGAGTTTTTCTTCTTCTAGTTTTTCTAACGGGTGAAATTGGAATCAATGTTGATAATGCTTCGGGTATTAATCCTCCAGTAGCTGCTTCGGTGTAGGTGTGATCGCCTTGAAAGCCTCCGCCCGTCTGACCGTGGGGCAACAACTCGCACTCCTTATCAGCACAATAAATTTGCCGCATGATTATAGACAGCAATTACGTGGACGAAAATGGAGGCGTAGTACTGAATTAAATTCACTTAATTCGGGGTTGAGAGCTAGGACTTCGTCTGTCAGAGTGACACGGATTTGGGACACAACGTCACAGTTCAGCGGCAAGTAGACAACTGAATTCTTTTGGATTGCCGTGTCGGATTTAAAGTCCCATGGGAATTGGTCCAGGATCGGGACCAAGCGGTTGCTATAGCATTGATTTTCTATAATGTCCACTAGAAGCAATGCTTGTCGTTTTCCATGTTCAATAGGTATCTTTGAGCCGGAATTGTTGATTTCACGCAGCTGAATGTATTTTAATTCTTCATTCCGTACAATGTTACTCACTGGCCATCGAGTTGATTTGTTAAAGTAGAGGTCCGGTGGAACGCCAAAGAAATTGCAAATGGCGGTCGGGAGATTGACGATAATGTTTTCTTCATTATAATCCATAAAAATGTGACCATCATCAACTCTAAATATAGGACGAGTATCATCATAATCGAGTTCAGTCAAGGCTCTATTGATAGCTCTGAGCACTTCCAAGTATGATTTTCCAGTGGGGTTTTTCATGGGAATATTCACTTTTTGCATTTGGCACATTTCAATTGTAAATCTCTCCTTATTTTTCATGTCACTATATATTTGTTTATCATACGACTCGTCCGATACATATTTTCCAGGGTGAAATTTTTTTTTATGGTCAATATCAAACAACTCTGAGAGCGTCTCGGGTAATACCAAGTATTCATTCGAGTCTTTTGTATGACTATTAAATGTCATTGTCACTTTATCATCCTCATCAACTTCCAGCTTGAAATCGTGCTCATACTTTGTAATAGCATCTTGTATTCTTTGTAAGAATGCCGCAAAAGTCATGTGTTCATCATACCAAGTGGTCACTTGTTCAGGGCAATAACGTCCCAGTGTAATTAAATTATCGTGATTTTCAAACGTGATGGTCTGCAGATCATAAGTTTGTTTGTCAACTAATCTGTCCAACGATGCAATTGGTACAATGTACTCGGATGCGTATCTTCCCCTTCCAAATATTCGACGTCGGAACCCAAATGTTTCAGCAATATCTTCAGGCAGTAAGATGTATTGGCCCTCATCCGTTGACACAATAAAGTCAAAAATAGCATGACCTTTCATTGGAAATTCAACTCCTAATTCTAATGGGTAGCCTTTTGTTGACATTTGAGCACTCATACTTTTCATGAGGTCTACAATTATTTCTTGTTTAGTATAATCAAATTGTGTGAAAGTGGTAGCGGGGTCTTCTTCTCCTTCAAAGAATTGATCGGGTACTTGATACTCATTCGTATCCGGTTCTAGTGGCACTGGTGCAACGGTGGTTGCGACGGTTTCATCCACAGGTTTAAATATACGAAAGTCCAATAGCCCGACATCATAACAAGTCCTTGGAACATGGAGGATTTGAGGGAGAGTGTACACAAAATCGGGATTATCTTGATTTGCCCAGTCGTTATGCAGCGTTACCACCACACTTTCATGAGGAGCGTGACAGGCCATGGTTACTTTGATACTAAATTCATTTTTATTAATTAGGCTTTATATAGACGGGCTATTCTGTGACATCATTGGGTACTGCAACTAGCTCCGCCCCATAGAATTGACCTGTAATGTCTTCGTCTTTGAGGTCCTTAAGAAATACGTTACGGGATTCCCTTCTTTAATACGATCAATCTTGAATATTTCACGGCTAAAGTTGTGTGTGCTTCCCTTGTCAAACTTCCCCTTCTCCCTGCTTATTCTTACGTGTTGTCCCACTGCAAATTGAGGCTTGGCATTCCGAGCAACTTTGTACTTGGGAGCATAAACCTCTCGCCATGTTTCCATCCAGTTCCTATCATTTATTTCACTAGGCTTTTTCTTGATGGTACCATGATAGGTGTTATTATAACTGCGAGTAAAGTCCTGTAGTTTATCTACAAACTTTAAAGTCTCTCGCTCGGTCATATACCTGGCAATTTTATTGAAAAGAGTTTGTATAAACCTTTCACATATCATGGCCTTCATATTGGAGTAAATATGATAAAGTTTAATGTCATGGGAGTCGAAATATTCGCGTAAAAGCTTATTGACAAACTCTTTTCCCATGTCTGTCCAGCAATACATTGGGAAGTAGCCCATCTCTTTGAATATAGATTTAAATGCAGTCAATACTGTAGCGGCACTTTTATTTTTTATGGGACGAGTGTAGGCTTGCTTGGAGAAAATCTCCACAACACACAGCACAAATGTATTATTATTATTGTACTTGCTAATAGTTTCAATCGATTTCAAGTCTGCACAAATTGTATTCTTGTAGAACATTATTTTTACGGGCGTCCTCTTGAATCTTCTCCTTATAGGCTTATGGAGAGTGAAGGAGGAGAGTTTCATCAACTCATCTTGCACCTGCTTTTTGTCTTTCCATTTCCTATTCTTCATGAAACCCGACATGCCAGAGAATGCACCTCCCGTTCTAGCGGTGACATAGGACCGTCTTATTTCAGCCATGTTGACTCGCTGAATGCAATTATGGTACTAATAAATTGATTGATGCTGTCATGAATTAATAAACAACCATTGAGAAGAGGAAACAATATTTAATAACAGAAATGCCAATTATTTGTGGGGCTACATTAATTAAAACGAGGCTACAAACATTTTATATACAGTGGGGCTAGACATTAATTACAGTGGGGCTATAACTAATCAATTAACATTACAGCTTTTTTCTTTATATTTTCTTTTCTTACGCGGCTTTGGCCTGCATGAACATTCAGACGAGCATTTAAAATGGGAATAGTGGGGCTTTTTCCACTTGGGGTGGTGCTCTTGATAACATTGAATGAATTCACGCTGTCCAATAAAATACAATTTATCATAACTACTACATTTTTCACAACAAGTATAATCGGGGCATTTATACTCTGTCCCGCCTTGCTCATGGAGATACCGGAGGGCGCACCAGCCATGTTGGATGTGGGGGCAGCTGGGCAGTTTAATTAAGTAACTTTGTTTACCCATTTCATCATGCCACTTTAAATATTCATCATAGGTAGATTGATTCTTATAGTATATTTCAATGCGCGTAGCTAGGAGAGAATTACCACACAAAGTACAAATTAACAACTTATCCATTCTTTGCCTTAAAATACATACAAGTAAAATCTTCAAGTCTGTGGAAACTTAGTCCCGACTCTCTGCTATATTCCGCACAACATCTCCGTGCAGGACATGTAAAATATTCATTGCCATTAGCATCAATATTAACATAGGAATTGTATCTTATAGCTATGCATTGAAGGTGGAAATAATGCTCGCACTTGTCCACGGATACAACGGCACTTTGTTTTTCACACATCATCATAAAATTGGTCCTTGGGTTGAAAGTGTTGTAAATGTATGGTTCATTGTAGTGGGGCGAAGGGTAGTTCAACCACATGTGGCACAGGTCGCACTTGTACACATTTGACTCCATGGTTTACTTGAAAAGAGAACGAGTGCAGGTAATTTTATGAGGTCTCCAGTCGGCAATGAAAAAGAAGCGACAGTCTGGATTCATGTTGCAGTGAAATTGAATTGGGATAAACTCTCCGTCATACAGTCTTTCAACAACACAACAGTAGGGGCAGCCTACAATAAAGTCTCCATAGTAGTAGAATCCAGCCTTGGATAATTCAAGAGCTTGATCAAAAGTCCACGGCGGCTTGAAGGAATTGAACCGGTTCGTTTCATCCATATAAAACTCATTCCTGTTGAGTACGTCGTATGGGCTGGTCATTTTATCCAGAGACTGTGTCACTAATGGGGCTCTAGTCTGATACATGCTCAAGGAACGTGTTCACATATTCTTCCAATGTGTAGAATTTCAAGTCTTCCTCACCAAAGTACATTGCCGGGCACTCGTTGTCATAGGATGGGCACTCAAAATACTCCAAGTTATTAATATCGTCCTTGTAGTACATTAGATAATCCTTAGCAATGCAAGGGAGATGGTAATGGTGAACTGCTTTGCAATCTTTCACGGACACAACGGCTCTACGCTTTTGTTCAATGGTCATAAAACTTGTGCACGGGTCGAAAGTATTCAGAATTCCTTCTTCATCCACAAAGGGGGATAATTGAGAAAACCATCTCATGCATGTGCCGTAGTCGCACTGCAATGTATATATATTGGGTGCCATTATTGTCCGCACATAGTCAAGTCGGCAATTCTGCTGGTTATATCGTCAATAAAGAGCTGATCGTACTCTTCAAACGTGAGGAATTTCAAGTGGGAATTAGATCTAAACTCGGCAAAGCAGCCTAAATAGGCCGGGCACTCGTATTTTTGTATAATGTCCTGGTTAATTATTGACAACTGGCGAAGATTTTCCGCAAGACATGCAAGATGATAATAATGTTTGCTTGGGCAAGTTCCAACTGTAGCCACAGCAAATTGCTTGTCTTCAAAGGAAATGTGTGATGTCCAGGGATCAAAATAATGTAGAATTCCAGGCACGTCCGCGTACGGAGACTTTTCTTGAAAGTTTTTTCTACAAGGTCCGAATTCACAGAACCAACTATACTGAGACTCCCAGCCAAACATAGCGAGGAGATGAGATGGTCAGGAATGAGAGTATGAGAGTGCAAATTTTACAAGGAGCTGGAGCCCTTTAAATAGTCGGCAGGTACCTGGAACACACGTATGCTTGTACATTGAAATACATTTTATTTTGCTACAGACATTACTACATGATGGAACTCTAACCACACAGCACATTATTAGCCACGTACAAAATTCACCACATTAAGACTCGATCATTATAGAGAGTCGAATAATAAAACAAAAAACATGATAATGTTAAACCAAAGTCTCAATTGGCAAAGTTGGAACTGGAGATGGTGGTGGTGGTGCTGGGATACTAACAGTCACATCCTGACCATTAATGTTTCCTCGCACACGGTGACCACTTAGAACATCCTGGATGTTCTCCGCCACATTGTTATAGTTGACAAGCTCAATTGCAGGAGGAGGAATACGTCTTCGTGGTCGTTGCTGTTGTTGCGGACGAGCAAACCACCAGAGTTTCTTCCGTTTCATCATCATTAGTCCACCGCCAACAATCATCAGAGCCAGTATAACTAGAACAACTTTAAATAAATAAATCTCATTAGCACTTATTTGATTAAAATTACATGCACACACTTACCAATCAATGACAACATTGCAATTTGAATCTCATGATTGTGACCAGTGACAGCTCCCGAGTAAATCTCTCTGGTTGTAGTCTCCAAAGTTGTTGACCAAGAAGCTGTTGTAGTGTCCAAAGTTGTTGACCAAGAAGCTGTTGTAGTGTCCAAAGTTGTAGTGTCCAGAATCGCAGTGTCCAGAATCCGAGTTGTAGTGTCCATGATCGTAGCCTCCGGGATTGTAGTTTCCGGGATCAAAGTTGTACTCTCCGGGATCGGAGTTGTAGTCTCCCAGTGTACAGTCGGCCAAGGAGTTGTGCTCATACCCTTATGCGCTGGTATTGTTGTGCAATCTGTAAATGAAAAGGCCGATAGGCTACAAATGGAACTAATGGTTGCTTGGCTACATAAAGTTTAAAAACTTACTTAGCAAATTATCAGCATAATCTAGCAAGGTTCCGTAGACATCATCAAAACTGAGCACACAATATTCACCAAACTCCAACAGGACCCATATGTACTTGGTCTCCACACACTCTTTACACGCCTTTACGTGGCTGAAATACGCCATTATTTTAAATAAAATAATTAGGGACAAAATTTAGTTAGGCTCCGTTTGGTACAGTAGAACGCGGACAATGACGAACGTAAAACAAGAGCATCCAGACGATTTTTACAAATTATTCACGCGTAAGCATTTATTTTATGACGTGGCAACAGATAAGAATACATCCTTAAGTTGTACGATGAACAGTTTTCATATGAGCCTTAAGATTGTCTCGCCGAGTGAAAACATGTTTGCAGACGCAGCATTCTGCCTCCTCGGAAAAGTGTACTGAGACGTGCTTATTACTCGCATAAACATTCAAGCACATGTGACAAAAATATTTGTTGCAGTCTAGTCTGGTCATCACGTTGTCTTCGGTACAATTGTCAGGATGAATCCATCGAATTAAATTAGGCATGCGTCGTAGATCTATATAAGTCACAGTTTTTTATTATTAAATCAAATAAAGCCACATGTTTCATTTATTAATTACCTGCACGTTCCATTTTACACACACACGCACACACAAGTTAATACAAAAATCAATTATAAGCTTTGTAAATTTAACAAAATCAAATTTTTCCGCTTGAAAAAATACATTTAAATATTCATCTCTATGATGATTCAACACAGAGTTATGACCTGAAAAATATAACACACACACACACACACACACACAAGTGCAGGGGCTTGACTAAGTTCATACTAGAATGTAGCCTACAAGGCATTTAAAATTATAAAGAAACAAAATGGTGAACAAAAATTAATCTTCTTCTTCTTCACCATCATCATCATCACCTTCTTCGTAATCATCATCACGATCATCATCATCTTCAACCTCGTCATCATCAGGAACGACTTCGACGGTCTTCATCGGCGGCTCCCAGTCGCCTTCGTCAGCTTCTTCTTCAGCTTCTTCTTCAGGCTGTTCAGTTTCTTCTTCATCAGCTTCTTTTTCACCTCCTTCAGCTTCTTCTTCTTCTTCAGCTTCTTCTTCAGGCTCTTCACTTTCATCATTTCCAGATTCTGACTGTCCTTCAGACTCGGCTCCATCGCTAATGTCATCATCATGGGAAACAAGTTTGGGCTTTTTTGCCGGGCTACGTTTTTCCGGGGAGGAATCCGAATAAATCTTATCCGGAGAATCACGCCAAGACTCCTCAGCCTGTTCTTTACCCGCGCTTTGCTCTTCATCTCCGTCCGGGCTCTGATCTTTACTTGGACTTTCTTCTTTTTGTGCTACTGCTTTACTGCTGGCTGGACCTCTCTTACGTTTTGTAACAGCAGCTGTCTTCCCGCCGCTAGCAGCAAGCTTTTTTGCTGATGAAGGCTTAGGAGATGACAAGCGAATAGTCTCAGTTGAAGTGTCACGATGATTTTTCTTTTCGTACGGAGTCAGCTTCGTTTTTGCCAACAAGGGTTGCTTCGGTGGGGATTGAACAATCTTTGGACCAGCCTTGGTGGATTGTAACACAAAAGTGCGTTCAGGCTCCTTCTTCCCTTGTTTAGCAATTGGAATGGTGACAATATCCCGCTGATTCTTTCGTTTTTGCTCTCTTTCGGCCGCAGCTTGATCTCGCTGATTCTTTCGTTCTTTCTCTCTTTCGGCCGCAGCTTGATCTCGCTGATTCTTAAGTTGTTCCTCTCTTTCAGCCGCAGCTTGCTTTGCTTTTTCACCCCAAGTCAGTCTGGGAGGAGGCACTGGTGGCTTCTTAGATGAACGAGGAGAAGATCTCAAAGACTTGGCCGGCTTGGTTTTTTCAAGCTTGGGTGGAGTAGGCTTTGGTGGCGAGTCAATTTTTTCAATGTGAATAACCGGCTGATACACAACTGTCGGTGCTGGACTAGTCTTTGCCGGCAATTGTTTACTTGGTGAAGAAACATTTTTCTTTGAAGTACAAGCTGCGGGTGGCGGTCCAGTCTTCAAAGGCCGAGGAGTAGGTGCCGGACGTGGTGACTCGGTTTTTAACGTTAACTCCTTCTTCCGTGGTAAGGGAAGGGGATCCACCGGAGTGCTTGGTTTTTTTACTTGTTCAGCCTTATTTTTCAAAGCCAATTTAACAGCAGCTTCGGCTTTTGAAGTATTCTTCAATGGTAGTTTCACTGTAGCCTCAACCTTTGCTTGTTTCTTCTGAGGAAATTTTCCAGCTGTCTTTTTGACCGGGAGGGCTACGGATGATACAGTCTTGATTCGACTATAACTTGTCCCCGAAGTTGATGCAACTGATTTCTCTTCTGTTGAATCTTCATCATCATCCTCATCTTCATCCTCATCTGCTGGCACATTCTTGCGTGGACGTCCTCGCGGTTTTCCTGAATGAGCAGATCGATTGTGTTTATTCAAATTGTAAATTCGTGCAAACAGCTTATTGCATTTGAAGCATGTAATCTCTGCAAGGTTTTAATTTCTAAATTAAATCATGCGGGCTACAAAAATAATAATCTAAATAACTTACTGGCGGGAGGTTTGTGGTCCTTGTTGGTGTGGTTCTTCACCGCATTCGCATTTTTGAAAAGCTTGGTACATCCGACTTTTGGACATTTAAAAAACACATCCTCCGATGTATATGGTCCACCAACCAAGTTCCGACAACCCAATTCGGCGCATGCACACGTCTATGAAACAATTAAAACAAAAGTTTTACATCATTATTTAACTTTAACATAAAAAAACTTACAACACTTACAAATGAACGGACATGCTGAAAATAGCGGCCGTAATCAAAAGTGATTTCAGATCCAGCTTCAATGTCTTTGCGAGCAATTAGAACGACGCGGCGCTCCCCTCGAACTACCCAAATTCCACACCACAGGTTCGGGTCACATGAATGTGCAATGAAACGCGCTAACAAAACAATAATAATTAATGCCGGGCCATGCTTTTCATTTAAAACAAATAACTTACATAAATTGCCATATCGCCGAGCATCCAGAACGCAATCCGCATTAATTTGAAAACCGAATGAAGCTTCAGGCGGTGGAATAATAGCGTCTTCAAGATTGGTGTATTCGGTCCGGCTCAATCTCTGTCCAAGATACTCCATTACTATGGCTCCCTTCTCGATGCTCACTTTTGTGAATAGGCATAGTCCCTTCACCCCGACAAATTTCACTTGGAAGCTAGTCGGATCCAGAAATTCCTCATTTCCAATCCTCTGGTTAAAACATCCATCAGCACACCCGATGCACTCCCACTGTTGTTCAGCATTCTTACATACGGCCGGATCACACGGGTAATCTGGACATTGTACTCGCTTAGGACCAAGAACACGAGCGCGAGGCTCGGACCAGTGACCCCGATCTAAACAAACAAATCATCATTATTACACACTTGTATATACACACAATAAATTGATATGACTTACTTCTCCTGATGACATAAAATGAAACTGTTGGATGATCATACTCCACCTGACTCGCATCAAACAACAAACAATCTTCTTCTCCATCAACAGGTTCGGGCTACAACAAATTATTTACATTATTAAAAAAAAACAAATTATTGTAAAAACAGTCAATGATCTTACAATCACAATAGCCGACTGAATATTCGGCACAGCAGCGTCCTTGTACATTGCCACACGGTCACATCTTGTCAAACTTGCTCTCTGATACTCCCAGATCATTGGAAGTACGTGGTCCTTCTCTAATTTCTCTTCTTCACATATCTCAGTCGCAAGTCTCTGAAAATTAATAAAATATTAAGCACCCCCGCAATCATCAAACTCCTTGCTACAATAAATTAAAACTTACCTCAATTGCTGAAAACACTACAGTCTTTTTAATCCGATCATAGTATTCATCAGACCAAAGATCCACTTGTTTGGTCTGTAAAATTTGACCAACTTGCTTAAAAAGTCTCTCCATGTTCTCCATCCTACACTTGTCCAAACACTTGGAACTCCTTCACCACACTAACTCCATTAAACGCATCCACTAAACCTTCCAGAATATTCCTTCAAACGTCCAAAATATTTCTTCACAAAGAAAGAAATCCCCCCGTCCCAAACGTTCGTCAAAGTTTTAAAATATTTCAACTCCTTCAAACATGCCTCAAGGTTCAACGGACACACAAAAGAATGCAACAAGTGCCTTATAATTTGAGACGACAGCCCGCTC
>JAQIWI010003050.1:0-10850 GCA_034698825.1 Deuterosminthurus bicinctus | reverse complement strand
ACTTCGGTATCTCCATCCACTTCGAAGACGAAGTGTTAACTGGTAGATGTTCAAAGCCAAAGCCGAATTTTTTCGAAGACCAGAAAACACAAACCACCATGATGAATATCAGACTATATCTGAAAAAGCGGGCCCAGCGGCCTGTAATAGACGGTGGGAACAGACCCGCTGGAACGCCATATCGAGGGCGTAAGAAAAAACAGAAAACGGTTGGTAAAAACCAAAAAACGAATCAATAGGACAAACAAATCGTTGGTAAAAACGAATCGAGGGAAAAAACGAATCGACGGAAAAACAAAAAAGGTCGGAAAATACAATACGACCGGAAGGTGTGACTGGAGAAAAACCCCGGTCTCAGAAGCCAACGACAAAGCGTCGGCGCCGTTACCCTGTTGGAAGGGCACCTAGTAAAGGAATGTAAGACGAAGTCGAGAGAAGAAGGCAAAGGGGTTAAGGCCCACTGGGATCGACCCCGGACCAACGAACGAATCGTTGGGAAAACGAATCGACGAAAAAAAACCAATAAAATTTGGGTCGCCTGATCTGTAATCATCAGAAGGAGGAGATGCTCGTTTGGCATTCCTTGCCTTGTTTTGTTTGTTTATTCTGTTATTTAATTATTGTCTTTGTTTGGGGAAAAACGAATCGCCGGAAAAACGTATTGGTGGAAAAAACCAAAAAACTCTGACCGAGAGCATGTATGGAAGGTTCTCCAGAAGGCGAACGAAATTGACTGAAAAAAACTTATCGTTGAAAAACGAAACGCTGACCAAACGAAACGACGGAAAAAACGAATCGAGTAGAAAAACCAAATCGACGGAAAAAACGAAACTCGTTTATTATGACAAAAAGATGCAAGTCATAGTACACATATACACCCTGAGCAAGAGGGAGTGAACGTATCGCCAATACTGAATTTCAATCATGGATGGAAGGTTCGCCATATGGCGAACGCGATTGACTGAAAAAACGTATCGTTGAGAAAACGAAACGATGGAAAAATCGAATCGAGTCGAAAAACGAATCGACGGAAGAAACGAAGCTCTTTTATTAGGCCAAGCACACGCAAGCCACATTACACATATGTACCCTTAGCCAGAGGATGTGAACGTATTGTTAAAACTAAATTTCAATTTTAGGACAACGGAACCGTAAATACTTCCGGGACGAGTCAGTTTGTAGGAAAATGTGGCAAGTGTTCCCGTAGTTCAGCGTACTCATAACCATACCCCGAGCAAGGGGGTCGGCAACTGAACGAACATCTCCGACTTGAAGGGAGGACAATCAACAAGGGCATTTAGCCGGTGTAAAGGCAATAGGAGTCGATGAGAATCATCTGACTTGGGAACCGTAACTACAAATGAAGGAACAGTCTTCGACTGGAACAATCAATGGGCCTGATGTAGAAAAAATCGTGGGATAAAACAATCGATGATTTCCTTAAGTTCTGCCCGTTGGGCGGAACCCCGAGCTCCACAGACCCTCCGAATCCCCCCAACAGTTTAAAGACGGCTGCTTGCGAGCCCGCTGGTTCCAGCGGTCGAGGGAGTAACTCCCGAAGGAACGTCCGTGTCAGCGACATAGACGACGCCGTCCCGTTGAGGGCTCGTCGAACCCGGCAGACTTGTCCGAGGGCCTGCAAAATAGATGAGCAAACCACCAATGAGTGCTACGCACCATACTGGATGAGGGAGGTCAAGCGAATATTCAATAGAACGAATCGCTGGAAAAACGAATCGTTGGAAAAAGCCAAAATGCTCTTACCGCAATCATGTCGGTAAGGGTTGTCATCCGGGCCCGCGATTCCGCGAGATCCCGCCGTTGTTGAGTCACGGTCGCCGGAAGCGCGGATTCTTCGTGAGCAAGAAGGGCAACGGCATCGGTACCCGAAGCCGACGGGGCCGTTCGCGAACGACCCCCGCGCGCTCGTGGCCTCGCCGGCGGGGGAGTGTCATCCACGACAACACTGTAACAGCAATGACATAGGTGAGCGAAACGCTGAATGAAAAAATTCAACGAAGCATTAAACGAAACGTTGAACGAAACGCTGGGCCAACTCCGTGGCCCAGATAAATCCTGAGTATAGTAGGTTCATCAAATGTACAGACAGCCAACCACTGAACGTAAACCTTGGGAGTAACACCTGGCGTAACGCCGGGAGCAGCGTTCGCGAACGCCGAATAAACTCATTAACTAGAAAATTTGTGTCGAAGAAACCCAGGTCGCTGACTGGTGTTACCAAGGCAGTCCAATGGAACGGCAAGACTGATCGGAGAAAACACGACACATGGTGTGTAGGGGCGGATCACATCGCCACACCCGGAGAGGGGGTATAAAAACAAATCGCTGGCTGAAACGAATCGTCGGGAAAACGAATCGCTAGAAAAACGAATCCTCGGAAAAAACCTACTTTTCCCCGTTTTTTTAAAATATATATTCAATGATTTAAATGGACTAAACCGCGAGCGGAACCCCGCACGGATCGCTGAGCCAACTTCGTGGCTCGCCGACAGACGGAACTTCAATCAAATCTAAACATATTCACATATAAATGGAAAAAACATGTGAACGGAACGCCGAACGAAACAATTAAACGAAAACGTTGAACGAAACGTTGGGCCAACTCCGTGGCCCAGAGATGTACTGAGTACAGTAGGTACTTAATTTTGTACATACAGAGGAACACTGAGCGGAACCTTGGGGTGAATACCGGGCGTAACGCCGGAAGCAGCGTTCACGAACGCCGAATAAAATCATTAACTAGAAAAATTTGTCGAAGATACCCCGGCTGCTCAGCGTTACTTGAAAAGAAAATACTTACAGGTCCTCTGGGGGCGCTGGATTTTCCATCTTTAGGAGCAAACTAGAAGCACAACTGCACAGCACGGCATAAAAATCAACACTGAGGAGTGGAAGACGGGGGACCCTTATATACCCCACGTCGACGGGTCCCCAAACGTTTTGCTTTACCCAATCACAGCTCTTGGCGGTGATCTTTGAACTATTATGCAGCACGTACGGCATGAGGATCAGCCCTACTACTAGTTAACACTTCGTCTTCGAAGTGGATGGAGATACCGAAGTGTAACTCGAGATTGCTCTAGCTGCTTTCCACATAGTGAAACAGATGTGACCAACTGCACTGCCCGTATGGAATTTCTACAAAATTTTGGACCGATGCAGGTCGACTGACTGAAAACTGGTACACGTAATTTTTCTGCAAATTTTTTACTCTTACTTCACCGCATAGCCCTAAAATCCCCTTTTTTCATGAATTATAGAATGGTTAGAGTGTATCAGAAATGTCGACTGTGCCTTTGAAAGTGCAACGAACGCCCCAACATTTGAAAATACGGAGTGTAATAATGACGCGGAGGTAGCGTGTTCTGACCGTTTCAGCGCGATGTCATCATATCCAGCAAAATGCAAAGAACATGAAACTTCTTACCAAATTGCTAAAATCTCTGCTTCAGCTCATAAGAACTTCATACCAATTCATAAACTACATCACAATAATGTAAAAATGCGAGATACGAGATGAGCAGAATTTGGAATTTCGCAAAGGGTCCCCCCTTTGGTGACTTTAAATTCCCATGTTAAATCCCATAAGAAAATGGCCATTTTGGATTTCAAAAAAAAGTTTTCTGAAATTTATTTGTGGCTCGCCTAGGGCCCATGCAGCCGAACGGCTTTGGGTAGAGTACGTACCCGTGATGTTCTCTAGTTCCCCCCAACATTCATCGAAATCCCAGTGTAGTCGCTGGGGGAGCTGCATGTCAGACCTGACTCAACTAAAGATTTGGTGGTATGAATCTTAAACATTCAGGAAGAATGAAATCTTTTTTATTTGCAGGGGAAATAACATAGAAAAATTTTACTTAAAGTTTACGCTTTGGGAAACTCAATCATCACAATCTTGGCTTTGATTTTAATAATCTATCCGGATGTTAAGGATCGCTACATTGGCATCATGGAACTAACGCATTTCAGTAACGGAAGCAACCGATTTGCTGACAACTATGACGAATATGCTGAAATAGATGAGTAGATGTTGGACAAGTTTACTTTTTGATTGCTAATAAAGTTGGATAAACTTGGGGTTACCATGAAACTGTTCAAATCTTCAAAGGCGATCAAAGCCACTTTGTTAATTTAAAGCCAGACCAAGATAAGGAATTGGAAACTATGTGCATGTGTAAAGGATTGACACCTGATGCGGTTGCCGGTAGAGCCTTTAATGGGAGTCATGGTGTACACGCACGGTGTACCCTCTCCTAACTTATTTGCCTAATTTTAAGTTTGTGACATGTATGTTCAACTCCTGATTATGAATAATCCCTTGCTTACGTCAATGGACCCTTTGTCTTGTAGTTTGACCTATTTTAAGTACACTACACTTCATGTTAATTATTACAGGCGCCTTTTTCTTTACTTTGTCCTAACTCTATAAATACAAGGTGCCTTCTCGTTTTATCCAAGCACTCTGCTTCCTATTCCTGTCAGGACAACACTCTCGCCATTATTGTTTATATTTTACCTGCATTAGTTTGCCCCTTTTGTTGAGTAATATTAAAATTAAATCAGGAATAGTAACACAAGTCAATCTACCCCATTCATTCCAAATACACACACAGTGCACACACACACAATCCCTCATCTTCTCACACAGTTCATTTTACATGGCTTGATGTTTTTTTTTTAACATTGAATAATTTTTTTTATTTAATGCATATAGTTAAGTCGAATTTAATGTCGATTTTATTAAAAAGAGTATTTGAATATCGGTGGACCCATCGGAACTTTTGATTGCTGCTCTTGAAGTGAGTTTTTAAAGCCTCCGGTTTCAGGTATAAAAGTGCCACGCGTATTCCCACTAATTAACTCGTTAAATTACAATTAAATCATTTAATGGATCTATAATCGACTAATTTTCTCGTAATTTAGCACATTAGCAGGCTGGCGCGTGTTGGCAATAACAAAGTAGCTTTTTAATTGTCCTCTGCGAGTTGCGAGAATAACTACATGAAGAAAATACTCTCATTTGAATGGTAATTACTACTGGCAGTTATGGCAATTACTAAGGAAATTATTGGGATATTAAACTGTTTTTTAACGATTTATTTCGTACTGATTTTTAATTAAGCGTAATTATTGTGTTAAGATAGCCAACAAGCGGCAGTATAAACTCCGTAAAATGCCCGTAATAGACTAGTTGCGGTCTGCATGCCATTTCGTATTGTCAGGGAATTTCTATTCTTATAGTCTCGCCATGCCAAGAGCAAGAAAATGCCAACGTCGCGGAATCCAAAGGGGTGTCCAGCGACTTAAAGCTGGAATTCGAGTTTCAAAAGGCGTTGACAACCAAGATATATCCCAGGAGGAACCTCCAGAACAGTGCAAAACATTATTGGACAAGTATGGGAAGCAAATAGGAAACATTTGTTTCTACACTAATGCCACTCTGTGCTTTACTTTTTGTGCCGTTCGACATGAAGAAGACTCGGAGGGTAACCTGAGACTTTGTCGCTGGTGGAAAGCTGTTCTGTTTTATATTGTGTACACAATTGCCAGCTTAAGTGTAGCTCACAGGGCGTACATTTGCATCCAGGTGTTCACAACTGGAGCTGGGTTTGACCTGGGAGCGCTCTTCTGCGCTTATGGGCTGGTCAGTTCATTGACTGGCTTAATTGTGGGGAGAGGAGTCGTGATCCAACCGGAGACAACGATTGAACTAATTAAAAGTTGGAATGGCTTACTTGATATTTTAGAAGAAATGAGCCGCGGTGGACGTCTGTCACTTTTGAATACAAAGCTGAGGTCATTTCAGATATTTGTGGTGTCATCGGGACAAGCAATTGCCACCTTTGCTTTCCCTACCTTCAGTCTAATCTTCACATCCACGCCGATCTTTATCATGCCAATGTTGGAAAGTTTGAGATGTTTCCAAGACGAAGGAAAGCTACCTATTTGGTGCTGGAGGGCAATATTTTACTTCCTTGAGCTTCTGTTGGCTGGCTGGCCCTTTCTAGCCCTCGGTATGACAGCCCATGTAGTCGTGATTGAGGCAAGCATCATGACAACTTTTATGAATGAACTGAGGTAAGTGTGGTGAAGTTTAATGGTTAATTGGTTAAATGTTTTTCCATTTCCACTGTGTAACTACAAATGCTTTGTCTGTACAGAAAGTTACCAACGAATAGCTTGGGCCGTCGAGAATATGTGGAACGGGTGTACATAATGTTACAACTGCACAACAAACTGTTTGGCGACTGGTTCAAGCCGATTGTCGTTCCCATTCTCTTCAGCTCGGGTGGTTCCATCGTGATCTGTTTATATTTCCCCATTCGCTACTACGAGCTGTCGGGCATTATGAGCTTGGCTTTTCTTGCCATTGGAGGACTCATACTCGTGACCATTGAATGGCTTTTCATGGACGCCTTTACTATAATGCAAGCCTCTGAGGCTATGCTTGGTAAGATACAAACGTTACCAGATGATCTCAATCCCATACCAAGAACCGAGAGGACGGCTCTATTGAAACGATCCAAAATCCTCCGACCAATGGTCTACCCTTTGGCATCATTTGGGATGTTCTCGGTAGAAGTCCCGGTGATATATACGGACGAAATCATAAACCAACTCCTCTTTCTGCTAAGTTACTAATTTAAACATAAGGTTGCTGCTGATTGTAACTGTATTTTTAGCATTAAATACGCCCCTTAAGTCCTATTGGGTTGCCACAGTTACTCAGGTAGTTTTGCCTACGAACTAATGAGTGAAAGCATCGTTGTAGTAATGTTACAAAGAAAATAAACAATATGTACGCTTTATTAAAAACAAATGCGACTGCAGAGACCGTCACTGTGTGTCAATGAATTCGTCAATCCGATCGGCTATTTCAGAACTGGAGGCAACATGAAGTTTTAAAAGTGTTCCTCAAAGCATAGCGGCTGATTTATTTAGCTTTAACACGGAGTACTGTGATAAACTTGAGGTTTATTTTACCAAACGAAGTTATCATAATGGCTACTACATTCCCGGAACCATTTTCGAGGTACTCAGAGGTCTCAGTTAGTACCAAAACAGATAGCAAAATATGGCGCGGCTTGTCCGCCGTGATACTTATTTATATTTTGTGGAAAATTTTCAACTTGACTCACGGAGGGTATTGTGAGTATGCCGACCCATGCATTCCATTTGATGACATGGAAGACGTCAATTTAACTTTAGATGACATTCATGGTGCTGGTAGTCCAGATAAGTGTGTCGTACCCAGGCTGTCAGTTTTTCCACTTTCGTTGAAGACATTATGGAAGCCTGGACCAATGGTCAATTGCGATCACATTGTACAAGTATTTGAACCTTCTACGATAAAAAAGGTGATTATATCCTGTCTAGTAATACAGTGGTAACGTTAGCTTTGCTTAATTTCCTGTACAATCCGTTCTGGCATGTGGCAGAGAGGAAAAATGTTGTCGTTCTGGACGGGAAAATGCTGCGCGCAGGAAGTAATCCGTGGCGAGAATGACAAGAAATTCAGGTACGACTGTAATAACCTGCCATCCAACACATTTAATCTACTTTGTACCTTTTTACAGTTTGTCAAAATGCCGAAAACTTGTAGCAAGGGACCAACTTCCTCAGAATATGGAGTCAATGTTTGTATCTTGTGGTAGCTACATGAATGCTGAAGCAAATGTCCCCTTGAAAGACAATATAAAAGCTAAACTGCGACACTGGGACCAAAGCAAAGTAGACAAGCCCTTCAGTGTTCTGTTGTTCGGAATCGAGTCAACCTCAAGAATGCACCTGTACCGCAGTCTACCAAAATCCACCAAGGTCATGGAACGACTTGGCTTTGTAGACTTGAGTGGTTTCCATTCATTAGGACCCTCAACCCTTACCAACTATATGGGATTCCTGATGGGTCTACCACAGTCAGTTGTGCGCAGCGGATGCGCACCTAATTGGACGACCCCGTACGACAACTGTCCACTAATTTGGAAAGACTTTTCCCATGCAAATTATATCACCGCTTACTTTGAAGACGGTCCCCAGTCGTTTAATTTTCATGGGCAATCTGGGTTTGTGAAGCAGCCTACGGACTACTATCTTCATCCTTTGTTTTATGCTGTCAGAAAGTTCAGGAAATCTGAGGTACGTATGAAAGCAATTTGTATAGACACCTGATCGGGTACTGAATCAACTTCATTTCAGATGAATCAACGCCTCAACCGGAGTGATTCTTGTTTGTCCAAAGAAACCGTTCCAAAGTTTCTCCTGCGGCACACAATAAGATTTCTGGACAAATTTAAAAAAGTTCCCTTCTTCGCTTTCACATTTTGGGCGGATCCATTCCATTCTGATTTCTATTCGCTGGCGGACTTTGACAAAGATCTTGTCAACTTGTTCAAGTTTTTCCAAGCCACACCTCAAATCCTTGAGGATACTCTGATCATTTTTCTGAGCGATCACGGCGATCGTCACAATTTCTTTAGCGGCCAGTCAATTGAGAGTTACTTTGAACGAGCACTGCCACCTCTTTTCATCAGATTGCCCAACAAACTGGCCAAGAAACATCCAGAATTCATTGCAGCTTTGAAGAGCAATGCCGCCGACCAGCTCGTGACTCCATTCGATGTGCACCACACGCTCCTTCACATTTTATCATTGAGCCATCATCAGGACAATTTTTACCCGTCGCTCCAAGACAGATCCAGCTTGTTTGTAGAGTTTCGGGGAGGCAGAACGTGTGCGAGCACAAATATTCCGGCGGGGACTTGTGTGTGCAATACCGGCTGCGAGTCGGGTCTGTGTGAACTGGACAATATTCAAAGAAATCTGGACCAAGGTACTCTTGAACAAATCCTCCAGTTTGCTGTGAGGAAATTGAATGAGAAGGTTCAGAGGAGCAGGGTAGGGCGCCTTTGTGAGATATGGTGGGCCAAGTTGCCCAATCTTAAGTATACGAGAGTTGCAAGGCAAAGTGGAAATTACTTTGAAGTAATGCTCTCATTTGAAGCCCAACCGGGTGGTGCGACCTTTGAGGCTAGAATGAAAGTGTTGCAAGGAGAAGTAAAACGTTATGCAAAGGTACTCGGCTTTGCAAGAGTAAGCAAGTATGGCGACCAGAGTCAATGTGTTGATTTAGTTACGGACGCCGACAAGGAATTGAAAGCGCTTTGCATGTGTAAAAACTTTCTCCATGATAAATCAAAAAGAAGGACGATATATAAATTGTTGACAACGAAAGGTTTTGCTGGAAGCCATGGAGTGCTTTCGTTGTTTCACCATTGACATCTGCTGCTTATGATTTCTAAGTTAATATTCACCCTTTTGACTAACTCATTTGTTAATAAAGTACGTTCCACTGAGCAGACTTTGAACGTTTCATTTTCACTCATAGTGATTGTTGATGTAAGACACGATCAAGGCACGTTATTTTTATACAGGATGTCTCAACTCACTCCGAGGTGTCACTATCAAATCTTGAGCGCGTTATTATGCATTTCGCGCTCACATTCACATGTCAGCTTGTTGAGAATGAGAAGTAACAGACTGTTGGCGGCGACAAAAGCATTACAAATCTCAAGCCAGTCAGCGCAGTTGGAGTGGAGCTTGGAGTTGGAGGTTAAAAAGGGGTCCATTTCTCTTCTCATTTTTCCATCCCAATTACGTGTTTTTTATCTTATGCACGATCATCGGAAATAATGGTTCCTGTGTTAAAGTTGGTTCTCGTTTCCAAAAGGATGGATAAAAAGTTGTTATTGTTTCTTCTGGTGTCATTGCTACAGCTCCCAGCCTTCGCCCTGAAAGATGCAAATGTGAACCCCCAAAATATGTTCACGTGCAAAAGAAACAACATAGGTATTGATTTGGGCTCGGTGTCTGGAGGCCTGTGTGTTACATCCACATCTCAGAGTAAGTAGCATCTGGTCACAGGTTAATTGAGCTTAATTAGGGCATGAAATGAATTCAAATGAATCGTGGTCGTACAGCAGAAAGCTTAATACTTGCTCTATCGTTTTCTTTTGTCCAGCGTTTTCAACGATTGGCAACGACGACTTGGTCAAGGACAAACGAGCAAATGCATTAAGTCAAAGTAAGGTGGTTGGAAACTTGATTACAAACCTTTTTGTGGCAGTCTACGTAGTGCTAAATTCTTCAATTTGTTTCTCAACTTATAATACAGGTTGGGAGAGTACCAACTTTGACAGTTCCTGGCAGCTGGAAGTTTTGCCAATCATGCACAACAACGCACCTGTTTTCGGCTGGTTCCATGTCGTTCTCACCGGTGAACCAAGCACGGCAGCCATAATAATTATAATGGGAATAATGGATTCAACGTACTTTTACTCACCGCCTGCTGGTCAATTTTACTGGACCAACACAAAAGAAGGAGAATGTGCTGAGTCACCAAAACAGGATAGTGCTAAAGACAAGTTTGTCCCATGCCATTTTGCACAAGATCCCCTCCCGTTTGTAAGAGACAACTCTCTTGAGTTTAAGTACTACTTGATATAATTGTGGAGGCAATTACGTCATAAAACCGCTTTTTTTCTTTATAGGCTGGTCGGATATTTGTGGACCATACGCCCAAAGAGGGAGGCTTACAAAAACGATACGATTTGAACTTCAAGGTCATTTTTCCACGCTGCGACACTGAAACGTCAGGTGGAAATTACACGATATACTTTCGGTAACATCTTGTTTTTAAATCTTAAGATTAGAATTTCTTCCTTAAATGATGATTTTGATCAAATTCTGACCGTGCTTTATTTTCCAGAGCCATGGTGATCGGGAAGACGGGTTCAGGTGGGGGATTTTATGAGCATTTCACCCGCTTTTGC
>JAQIWI010003049.1:0-10850 GCA_034698825.1 Deuterosminthurus bicinctus | reverse complement strand
TGGCCTCCACAAGGGGAAACCACCCTGATAGTCAAGGTAATTAGATTCCTTAAGCGAATCCACTTACACACACAATGTCATCCTGTGTGTGCATGCCTTTGTAATCCCCGTAGAGAATCATTTTGTCCGTGTCCATAGTACTAAAAGATGAGCCATGGCCATAGCCGTCCTCCTCCTCGTCCTCATCTCTCATGCAATTCTATGCCAAACTAGCACACTACGGGTTCTTACGCATGATTACCCCGAGATGATTCTCACAACAGAATGGCCGTAAACATCCCCGTCCTTTGTCTGAGCAGACCAGAGAAGAGAGAACACAGTAGAAAATAAAATGAAGCCTCATGGCCCGGATGTAATTTGGCTGCATAAATGGCAAAATCCTCATCAACTCCCACCGAAATTTCATAAACATTACATGAAGGATTTGGCATGGAGATTAAGATTTTATTAACATTGCTCATCTTGTCCTTCCTCTTCCCATTGGAATGTTATACATAGAGAGAGAGACGACATATTTTTAGAGTAAATATATGTGTTGAGGAAGAACTACAGAAGAGATGCATATATAGTAAGGGCGTATAATATTATGTTGTGTCCTGTGAGCTGCGTGAGAAGAGGTTATTTGTTTGAATGTGATGATGAACAAGTAGAAGGGCACATGTGTCTACTCGACTGTTTTAGGATCGAGTGGTATAATTTGATAAAAATCCGGCAATCGTCTCTAGTGTGTCTCTCTATACGCAACGCTATAATCGCTTTAAAGGTAACAAAGCTCATAAGGCCTAGGAGCAGGTCCATTAAAGTATATACCGCTGGAGACTATTACAAGACTGCTGCGTGTATAAATGAATAATATACATACGAATTTCCTAGAGAAATTTATAATGTATATTTTCAACTTCCTCTCTCTCTCTCTCTTTCTCTCTCACTCAATTTCTCTCTCTGTGGTCCTCTCAACTCGCATAGGACTTGTACCAAGAAGAATTAGAAAATCAATTGGAATTCTACTACTGGTCATGTTGGGTCTGTTCCATTTAAAAGCTCATGTTATAACTGCATAGACACTATAACACAGAGAAGTTCAATTTGTTTCCTTTTCTTTTGACTTTCTAACTTCACTTTTCACCGAACTAGCAGAATCCAATTTTCACAAGAACCAAAAGTCTAGAATATTATTAACTGATTCCAACTTTTCCCAGTCCTCCTCCCCTGACACACAGAGGCAGTTGCATTAATAATACTAATAGCACCATTTTGCTCCACTTGCTCAAATTAAGAGAAAGCTGCTGGTCTTGTCTTGATATATATTTTGAACTTGTTACACTATCCATTGTTCTTCAAATTGAGTTGGTAATAGAGAGAGCTGTTGTAATGGTGCACAGTTGTGTGTAATATTTATTAAGGTCCTAAGCTGGTGCTGTCACTCAAATGTTTTCATAATGTATATATATAATATGTATAGAGAAAGAGTATTTTTTATTAATAATTGGTGCTCTGATTGATAAATGTATTAGTAATATTATTATTTTTATTATTATTTTTATTATTATAAAGTATGGTTTATTACGTAGAATATTGCTCGGTACCTTTTACATGTTCATGTCTGTTGTTGTTATGTCTTGGAGAGTTGAAGTGTTTTTTTTATTCGCAATCTCTGAGAGGGAAGGAGAATGTTTTAGGTGAACAGGGTTGGAGTGAAAGGGAGTGTGTGTTGTGATGATCATTATGAAGACTCCGCCTTCTTAGTCTTTCTACCGAAATTACCACGGAATTGTGCTTGGATTTTGATAGCAGCCTTGTTCAACTCAGGGTCTGTTAAATCTAAATCCACTTCCTCCTCCCCACCGGCCTTGTCTCCTTCAGCCTCTTCCTGAAAAAATCAACAATCTAGAGTTACAACATGTAAAGTACAAAAGGACTAATGAGTATTCAAGGGAGTGTGAGAAGGAATAATATGCAGCTGCTGCCTTTGCTTGCCGTCATACATGCGTTGCATTTACACAGATAAGACCGCTTGCTTTTACTTTTGCCAGAGATAGAAAGAGACTTAGAAAAAAGCGTGAGAGAAATACTAAAGAGAAATCTCAGAGAGATCCCACTTATTTGCTTCAGCACGGATTTAAGAGAGAAAGGACGAGCCAAGCGTTTTCGCAATATCATTTACCATGTGGCAGTGTAGTATGTATTTTTATGCTAGTGCAAATGGCGGAACCGGAACTGAATTTTCATTGGAATAATGAATGAGGCTTTTTACACTGTATAACGCAGTAACATTGCAGGGAGACAAAGAGCGAGTTGAGAGGAAATAGACATACATTATAAGCGCTATGCGCGAGCTCCATTTAAAGAGAAGAAGGTAATTTGAGGAAGCACAGAGAGAGAATTTGTGTCGGAGAAAATGCTACAGGACGGTTCTTTTTAACGGCTAGAGACAGAGAGAGTGCGAACGTGAATGTAATTACAAAACTGGATAGGAAAAAGAAGCACCCTGGGGAGGGATATTCAAACCGTCTGCAACTTTACACACATAATATATTATATATACACACATGCTACAGTGTAAAATCAAGCTTGGGATATCTGCAAAGACATATTTTGCTTGCTGGAAATGTGTATTTGTGTGTATGCGTTGATTTTATTTTACTTGAAAGCCGCACTTGAAGGCGGTAGAGAAAAAAGTATGAGAGAAAGAAATAGAGTTTTTGAAATACGAGATTTTCAACCCCCTGTCTGGATTGATTATGGCGCTGACTGAGAGTGTGTCGCGAACATTTGGAAATATTTTTCCCGGCCAAAGGAGCGAGATAGAGATGCTACTTTATTCTAGAGAAGAGGAGTGACGCTTTAGGAAACCGGCAACTCACATACTTTATTCGTTTGCAACTCTTCCATTTTCTCCGTAAGCTCTGCTTGCTCTCCCTCCGCCTTCTTACCCCCCTCATTCCCATCCGTCTTCATTTCCTTGCGTACTTTGTGACCGCGGAATGAGGCTTGGATCTTGGTGGCCGCCTCCCCAACCGCTGTGTGTATAATAATTATATTCACGAGAAAAAATCATCAGTGCATAACCTTGAAGCTCAACTCTTAATCATCTACGGCATGTTATAACTTTCCCTACGGTCATGTATGAAAAAAATCTTGTATGGAGTTATCAAAAAGACAGAATCGGAAAGAGAGAGAGAGAGAAAGCACGTACTATTATACTATGCACGCACCCACTCATGCATCCATTGTTCCAATGAATAAACTTTGTGGTGACCTTTTTATTATTCCTATCCTTTCCCTCTCTCTCTCCGAGCCTCTCGTGTGAGTCGCACTGATGATGATATGGAAACTAGTGGTGAGTGATATATAAGGGAATGCTCTTACCCGGATCATTAAGATCGATATCAATCTGTTCCTCTTCAGCCATTTTCTTCGTGGACTCCCTCGTGCGGTGACCTCTGAAAGCTGCTTGGATCTTCGTTGCCGCCTGCTGTAACTCCGGGTCGTCAAGATTTAAATCCTCAAGTTCCTCTGATATAATAAACATTATCAGAGCCATAAATTATTTGTTTTATTATGTTGCTAGAAATACGATCAAAATATAGCGCAATGTATGTACACATAAAATCTCTTCGTTCCATACAAATACACGTACACAATCTCTTTCTTCATAACAGATCCACGCATTCAATCTCTCTCTCTCTATGTATATAAAACAAATACATACGCTCACAATCACACATCAACACATCGGACAGCTTAACCTCAATACACAATGGCCAAACTGTGTATGCACTTACAAAATCTATCTACATCTACGTACAAAGCATTAGAATCCAATAGAGTTGAACGACTTTTTTGCCCTCTGTCTACTTTGATACCGCCTAGTAATGTCACTCTTTATTAAGTTCACCTCAATGCGTACCCTCATGAGATTGGTGTAATAATGGCGAAAGAGGTAGCAGGGACTCTGTATATGTGCATATGTCCCGAATTGGAGTGAGAGAGACAGTGGTGGTGCTTAATCCAATGACAGCCCTAATCCTGCATGATATTGTAAGCTGGAACTGAGTCTGTTACGATGCCACAGAGGCCTGTCCTCCTCTAAGGCTTCTTGGGAGTACTTTCACTGACCATAGCGCAGTAGATCCCTATAATAATGTAAGACTTTATCTAGTTTTATGTATGCTTCGGTGGGTACATGTAATGCCTCTGTGTCCATGTGTATTTTTGTACGTCTTTATGTGCTTTTGTACGTCCATATAAAACTGCCCCTGTATGGTCTCAAGTAGAAAAAGAGCTTTGAGCTAGCTGAAAAAGTTCCCTATAATTCTGTCTGCTGGAGTTAAATTAGTTGAAAAACGCCTTTTTCCAACTGCTACCATATAACAATTCCACAGGGCCATTCATAGCCTCCATACCTTCCATCCTTTTACCTCTTTTCATCTTGAGAATCTAAACCTCTTTCCCCCTACGGCTATGAATGTGTGATCGTTCCAAGTCTAATGACAATGGAGGTACATGCGGCGGCTTTCATCACAACGACCTAATAATAATAAAGAACTGTAACAATTTTACACGCCCCCCACTGCTTCACTTGGGCCTCCACCTAAGGCGCCGTAGATTCATTTCACTCCCTCAAACGAAATTTCCCGAACAATCAATCCCTGTGACATACTAACCTGACACTTTGTGAGGATCCACAGTAGACCACAAGTGCTACCTTCTGAAATCTAAACCCACTAAGCCATGCAAGAGAGTCTGGGTGGATGAGTTGAGCAGACCAAATTTCACTCCGTTACTGCGAAAACCACAGAGTTGACTGCTCCTTTCATCGCTCAGCTTCTGTCGTCGAACCTACCCACATAATGCCATATCCTTTGCAAACATATGAACAAACATAGAACCTGTGCAGCCCATCCACAAAAAGAGGGACCCAAACTTCAGTAGTAGTACGCAATCTACTCCTAAAAGCAACTTAATAATAATTGCTTGCCTATACAACCTAGTAAACGGTTTCCTTTGAAAACAGCCACATGAAACTACAGCGATGGTTCAAGCTTTGAAAACACAGAGGCAGCATGTTGATACAATGAAGAAACTTGTGATTAATCTCCATGTGCACAAAGTTTGGCATGAGTGACAAGAGTGAGAGTTTACTCAACTCAAACAATAACATGCACACACAGACCTTCTAACGCCTTTGTCAACAGAAACCTTTATAGCCAATGAGCTCTCGCAAAACAAATAGATGAGCTAACGTTTAACTTTAATTGACAACCGCTGGGAAAGTTAAAACTCCTTTTCAAATCGACACCACATAGCCTAAAGAATGAATGAAGATAGGAGCCAAACTTAATGATAGTAGAGGGAAATATGTAAAATTTCAAAGTCACCATAAAAATACGGTAAAGTGAATGAAATTCGGGATGATTTGTCAGATTAATATTGATCAAGTAGGATGATATGAGAGTACTCACAGTGGATCAAGTTGAGAGTTGAGTTTTTTTGATGATTCCCCTCGAGAGTCCAAACTGAAACTGAGTAGGGAGAGTGAAAGCGAGTGAAGGAGACGAGGACAGAGGTAGTATGGAGCTTATAGTGAGAGAGAGAGAGGAAAGAGGAGCTCGTGAGGAGGAAAGAAGCTGTGAACTGGAGCTGTGAAGAACTGGGCGAATTGTAGGGAAACTAGGAGTACTCGTATGAAAGTCTTGAATAAAAAACAAGCTTGGAGGAACAGGCTCACACATACTGTATGAGGTGGTCCTCTGTGGTATTACACATGGCCCTAAGCTTCTACTTCAGCCAGCCTGCTGTGGGGAGGGTGGCCAAAACCGCAGTTTTCCCCTACCGTTGCTATGGCAGCTTATTACGTAATGTAAACTAATGAGCATTTATGGCTGAAACACCTAACACTTGTAGTTTCTATTACGACTGCTGTATACAGCTGCAAGCAAGTAGTAGAAGAGAATTGATAATAAGCTCGCTCTCCATGCTCATTGGCCCTTCAGTCTTTTATTCCACTTGTGTACACGTATGTATATATCCATGTGTGTCACTACATATGTGTGTCATTCTCCATGTTTGTCTAGGTTCACTTGTATGCACATACGCCATCACTGTCTCTCACATCAGCTCGCATATGTTCTCACTCACACGCAGGCCAGCTCTTCCTTTCCCACACATTGCAAATTTGTTAACGAATGAATTTAAATTTCCTTTTGTGGCATAAATGCATATCCAGGTACACGCAGACATGCTCGCAGGTACACACGCAAATGAACACATTCAGACACAACACATGGACAAACAATGGTAATAATGCGCCGCTGGGCACAGGCTGAAATTCATAATTGCTCTCACAAAATGTATATGAATAGGTCAGACAGTCTTCGTTAATTGGAGGGGTATCAAGTGTAGACAGGAGGGAAAGAGAAATTAGGTTTTTAGCCAGCTGACATCTGCCAAAAACATAAAGGGGATCTCGCCTACAAGTTGTACAGTTTCCTTTCCTCTCTCTCTCTCCTTCTCCTGCCAGACACCCCGACGTACAAGAAAAACAAGTAAGGTGTACGAGATTGATTTACACAAATAATTTTTTCTTCCGCCAATATTTTTCAGTTTCTCATGACAGCTTCGAGCCTCTAGGTGGAATTTGAAGGAAAGGAAGAAGGGGAAAGTTGTAGTGGTAAAAGTTGCTGTTTGCATTGTATTTGGCTTGTTGGATCGATAGCACTTCCTCTCTCTCTCCTCATCCTCCACCACGTCGTCCTTCTGTATATACCTATTCGACTTTAGTAGCAGTAGCACTAACAGCCACAGCTAGGATAGTAGCAGCAGCAGCAGCAGCCGCCGTAGCATTTCACTTCTATTTCAAAATCGATTTGCTCCACTTCTCTTCCACACTGCCTTCTCTTCTAGAATTCCTACTTCCGCAGCCAGATTTCACATTCTGACAACGTTGCCCTAACTACAATGCTATTAATAGCAGTCAGAGTTGCTCCTTGACGGGGAGAAAATATCAAATTCCACATGCGGGTCGCCGCTATAAAACCTTTTCTCCCCACCCAGCTTCCAGCGTCTATCAAATGCTTAACCTTTCATAGGAAATTCTCTAAATATTTCTCCTCTCTTCATCTCATCTCTTTTTTCCTGACTAGAGGATTGTATGCGTTTGTGTGTGTGTGAGCGAAGGTAAAGTCACAGGAGAAAATCGATAGTTGAGTGAGATAGGAGACGAAGAAGAGCTGAAGGGAAAAAAGATTGAAGACGAGTGAGATGAAGAAGGAAGGGTTTTCATGGCTAAAAGCAAACATTTCCTCATATTTTACGTGATATTATGCGCCTAGCAGTTTAAACGGAGCGGTTCGAGTTTAAGAACTCACAGGCTGTTATACATAATGCAACTTATCCCTAGCTTTTCCCAGGATTCTCCCCAGCCACAACTCCACCAGCTGAGTCTTCAACTTTCTTGTGGTTCATCTCATATGAGAAGAGAGTCAGAGAGTGGAAAGAATAAGAAGAAGAAGAAGGAGGGCTTATACAACTGTCCCCATTACGACGACTGGTGCTGTCCTTATGCATGGGAAAAGGAACGCTCGTGCCAGAGAGTCTGAAGAGAGACTCGACGACGTTGTGTCTCTCCGTCACTTCATCACGATACATTTTACTATGTATAATAACAGCGTGACCTCACGCACTCTATAACAACATGATCCGGAAGAGAGGGTAGTCCTTCTTTTTATGAGTTTTCATCTCTTTCCATACCAATGCTTCTCTGAGTGTGTTAGAAGAGCAAGTTTTCTTTAAAAACTTTCTCTTCTTTTAACTTTCACCGTCCTCTTCTCTTCACAGTAGTCATTCATGCTTGAAAAGTTACTCGGGAAATCCGAAAAGAAAAGAGGAAGATGAGGACGAGTGCCATGTGTGTGTGCGGTGGACTATGACAAGACAGTCGTCATGTAAAGAGGATGACACACAGAGGAAGAGTATAGTAGCATCCGGAGGATGTAACATATTCAAAGCTATTTAGACCTTGCTCAAAGTGAATTAAGAAAATCTTTCTTCTTTTCTTTCTTTTCTTCCAGAATAATTTTATGAGTGCATAGCCAGAAGGAGGAGGATGAGGAGGCGGTGGAGAAGAGTAGGAGGACACCTTGAAATGGACTATGTACTATGTGCTGCAGCGTATTTAATAAAAAATAATGGTGGGGTGGGGTGGTGCAGGAATGCATACTGAGAGACATACGTTCCCCATTTTATTACTCCAGCACAGTTATGTGCTCATTCCATGGCGCAGATTCCTTCATAAAATTTAATACTTTTCGTATTCTCACATCACTGCCTTTTACTTTTACTGCTATCCACCGAGTTCTCTCGACTCATTAATTTCTTCCTATCTATCTGTCTTGTTATCAACACGTTGAGGACGGCAGAGTTGATATGTTAGGGCACGGTTAACATTGCATGTAAGGCGGACTAGATTCCTCGACTGATTTCTTATTCTCTTTAACCGACTCTTACGTTATGTATCCAAAGGGAGGCTGTGGAGACTCGACCCCGTGCCAAGTTCCGAGTGCATGTCAGGAATTTAGTCAGCTTAATCATTTGCGTGTGTGCACGAATGGCTATGTTTATTTCTTTGGGTATGGTGTGTAAGTGTATTTCTCACGTTGTGTGTAAGTGTATTTCTCAGGCTGTGTGTGTGTGTATTTCTCAGGCTAGGTGTATGTTGATATCTCAGGACGTGTGTGTGCATTTTCTTATGTCTTATGTGTGGGCCCTTTGCAGCCATGTGCCAGTTACTTTCTGAGGCTGTGTGTAGCTGACCATAGAGTCCCTCGGTATATGTTAGAGCTCCCGTAACACCCACATAAGTATTCAATGGACATAGGACCATCCAGCATAACCAAGTAGACGTTAGTGAAGGCGCGAGTGTATGATGGTCGTGTGTGTTAGTGTAGCCACTAGGGGAAAGTAGCCTTGTAGAAGTGAGCTGTGAATTGCGCTCAGGAGCTGTAGTGTTGCAGAGAAAGAGAGAGACATTCGGGAGAGTGAGAGTTTGATTCAATAACGCTTGTCCTATCGCCAGACTTGCGTGTATTTGGGACAGAGAGAGAGAGAGAGAGAGAAAGACAGAGGAAGAAACAAAAGTAGGATGTAACTGGGAGAGAAGTGAGGAAGAGGACAGCAAGGAAGAGTTAGAGGAGAAAGGAGAGATAGACAAGTTAGATGGGGTGCTTCTGCCGAGTCCCAGTTGTTGTGAAGCCGAAAACATATAAACATCCTGCCCATCTAACTCGCTTTCTCTCTCTCCCTTGATAAATACAACGGGCGGGGGATAAAATCTTGTACATTACCTTTACCAGCCTGAAGCGCATCACTTGGATGAAGCAAGGAGGCTCTCCCATTTTGCGTCACATTATTTCCCAGAACATCCGTCCCACTGTCAGAACTGATTCCACAGCCCATACTTTTTATGTAGGCACAATTTAAACACAGAGCTTCACATAAGTTGTTCGTAGATCCATATAATGCATTCAGTCCTTCCTCAAGTGTATGTGCGTGAGTGTTTGTATGTGTGAACGTGTGCGGGTGAAAGAGAGTGAGAGTCAGTCTTTTTTTTCAACAGAGTAGCTGCTTCTCTATGACACTACTCTATTATGGCTTCACTTGTAGGACGTTGTTATAGCAATAAAAATCCCCAGCATTTCTCTCTTACATTTCACTGTCGTTTGTCTTCCACACATCCCCCCTCACATAAGGTCGGGCTACATAAAAGAGTCTTTTTGTGGAACGCCTTCCTCCACACGGAGAGAAACATGCTTGATAAGGCTTCCTTTCACATCTAGGTGACGATCTTCCATGTCCCACTTTACCGTCCGGTACTATTTATGTATGTGATCCTCTTAACCATCCCTTTTCTCTTTTGCACACACACAAACGTCAACGTATAGGAGCAATTCACTTCCAGAGTTAGGAAAGATAAGGGATTACGTGAGTGTAGATTAGGTTTTGCTGCTGTTGTTAGTATTACTCCCGTAGTTCATGAGCACGAGCACGTGAGCAGAGGCTTACCATTATGAATGAAGGAATGAATGAATAATAGGAAGACTTAATTCTTTCTCTCGTGCTCGTTCACCGTCTCACTTTTAATACGAGTCCCGCATAACGCACACCTATGTCACAATGCCACAAATAATACTGAGCTGTTGCTTTGCACGGATGGAAGGACTCAAGGTGCTAGCCGTAGGGAGTCTTTAGGACCCGGTATCCCCATTGGACCTCAAGGTGACATGTGAGCAGTCCTCTTCCATCACTACCACCATCACCTCCACCAAATCCTTGTAACAAAAGCAACTGACCAGCCTAAATTACAGTGGGGCGGAATTTCGGGAAACCAAGGACTTTTAGTGTAAAAATCTCCCTATAGTATGCTACCTATTCATCCCTCGTGAACATGCGAACTGACCGTATTTATGACCGCGTTTACATTTAACTCAACACATGTTCTCTACCTGAGACCATTTCAGCGACCTGAGAAGTAGGTGCCGATGGAATAGTACAATGCGGGAGGGAGTACAAGTCATTTCTCTCATATGCGATCAACTATATACATGCACAAATAGCTACATTTACTGGTATTAAGCTCACCGAAAATAGTCAATATTGAATGTGAGAATCAGGCTCAAGGCCTTCACTTATGGCATTCTCGCTCTCTCACTCGTTGCCCCACATTCAGTGACGATGAGTAAGGGAGTGAAAGTTACGGAGAAAGCATGTACGGTTCGACTAGAAAACCCGCCTGGTACCGTCTGGCACTGAAGTTTTCTGAGTCCATCCTGGGGCTCATGACTCAACCAGAC
>JAQIWI010003048.1:0-10850 GCA_034698825.1 Deuterosminthurus bicinctus | reverse complement strand
AAAAATAATTGAAAATAATGATGCTCGCCGTTGCACATCCGTTGTCATTGAAATTGAAGATGCGGAGACGACTGTGATTCCAGCATCAGATTCATCAGGGAGTGAGACGGAGTATGAAGAAGGACGTTCCTCCTTGGATATTAGAGATAATGATAATGATGCAAAGGAAGATGATGCTAATAATGAAGTGGTGGAAGACACTACTGGGGCTGCTGTTGTTGATGAGAGTATAATAGATGAGTCCTCATCTAGCAAGGAGGACGACGACGACGACGGTAGTGACGAGTATGGTCCTTCTGGTGAAGAATTAGAAGAAGAACAGGAAGAATCAGCTTCGCAAATTGCGCAGGGTGAACTCATGGAGGCTGTTGAGCATATCGAGCAGAGAAATAAGGGAGAGCTTGAAAATCTGAAACGGCTGTCTCCACAGGATAGGATTTTCCCGGATGTTCGCCTATCTACATTTCATACAGTCGCCATCACACTTACCGTAAGCCAAGTCTTTTAGCCGGAAGGCTTAAAGTTTTCCATGAATTCATATTATTATTTGGAGTTTTCAAACGTGATTTTTTTCGTGCAGGATGACTATAAACCTGGTGATGCATTAATTCCATATCCTATAAATTTTGTTTCCAAATGGCACAAAGACTACGTCCCGATGCCTTGTTGTTCAGAGAACCAGAGAACTTTGAAGAAACGGGTAAATCTATCCGATCCAAGTGAGCTAACGGAGTCGGATCAGGTGTGTACTAATTGATTTTTTCAAAATTTGATTGATTACCCATCTTACATCGAGCATTGTAATTACAGAAGGTGACATTTCAAGACACTACTGTGAAACTATGGGATAAGATTACAGCATCCTTGACTGCTCCATTCCAAACTTGTGATGATATTGCTAGAGCTGTCAAGTCATATTACAAATTTTCTGGCACTTTCACCGTTCTGGAGTACACACTGGATGTTGTAAGTGTATAGCTGGAAGAATAGAGATGCTATTTTGAAGGCCATGTCTGTAGAAATCTGAGCAATGTGTATTTTTTCTTTTTTTTAAAGCTAATGTCCTCGACAGAAAGAGAAAAGTTCTTTTCCACTGTCCTTCCTGGAATGGTGAATCTGTGTATAAGTCTTCCTCAAGTTTTAACTTGTCCGATCCCATTTCTAGTACGGTTTATGAATCATAGCATCACAATGAGCCAGAAACAAATCGCATGTTTGTTAGCAAATGCCTTTTTCTGCACATTCCCCAAGCGGTTTGCTTATGAAGATGACTTTCCATCCATCAATTTCTTGTCGTAAGCACTAATTCATTCGGAAATTTCTAAGGGTTTTAATTACTATTCTATTTATTTACATCAACTTCTGGCTTCTTGTTAGATTGCTGACAGGATGCACAGATGATGATCGCCTGGCAAGCAGAGCAAATAAACTCCGGTGTATTCTCCATTATTTCGAACGGATTGTTGATGAAAGTAAGTTCATATCTAGTTGTTGAGATGATGTTCAGTTGTTTCAGTTTGTTGAACAATGTTTAACACATGTTTATGGGTTATTTAATAGTGCCGAAAGGAGTGGTCACGTACACAAGAAAAGCAATCAGAACGTCGAAAACACCTGATTGGAGCCAGTCCGCAAAACGGATCTGTCCTTTTATAACATTGCATGAGGGAACAATTGAAACAGATGGAGAGAGACTACTGCAAGTGGACTTTGCAAATCAGTAAGTAGCGTTCAAGTTGATGTCCTTAAATTTGACTATGTTAAAACGTACGTCGTTATTTAGGTACGTCGGAGGTGGAGTGATAGGACATGGCTGTGTACAAGAGGAAATACTTTTTGTGATTTATCCAGAACTCCTCGTGTCTAGATTATTTACTGAACGGCTAGCCTCTTGTGAAGCGCTGGTAATTACTGGTGAGTAATTAATGACTTGTACAGTTTCCAACACGATATTCATTATGTAATGTCTACTATTTACAGGGTGTGAGCGATTCTCCAATTACAGAGGTTACGCAAGTGGATTTGAATTCGCAGGAGACTTTGTCGATTGTTCTCCGTGGAATTCAAGGGGAAGGAAGTGTACCCAGATCGTAGCCATCGATGCCCTATATATCACTAAGCACAATGAACAGTTTCATCCGCAAAAGCTTCTACGCGAAGTGAACAAGGTAATTAGTTTGAATCATTCAATGAATTCACTTCTGTGTCACTAAGTCAGGATTGATTGTTTTCAACATCTTGATCTGCATTTTTCAGGCTTACATTGGATTTTCAAATCCCATGGGAACATCTGGGAACTTAGTTGCTGTAGCAACTGGGAAATGGGGCTGCGGGGCCTTTAGGGGAGATGCTCATCTCAAGACTGTACTCCAAATACTCGCAGCATCTCAAGCTGGACGTAGCCTAGTTCTGTTCACTTTCGGTGATCTGCGGTTACAAAAGGAAGCCGAAGAAATTTATGCTGCCATCAAAAATAAATCCATAAGTACGCATGCATTAATTATACAATCAATTACAGAAATCTTACTGTGACTTCTGATTTTCAGAGGAAGTGTGGACCCTATTGAATCAGTATAACAAGCTATTTTGCTCGTATCAGCATCCACAGAAGAATCTATTTGAATTCTTAACCCAGTATCAAGTATTTTGCCCGCCGTTGTCTTCTGCTGATAATATTGGAGTTGGAGGAAGAGCTGAAAAACAGATTCCTGCTGTTTCTAGTAAAAGCCCAGTCAGCGGGAATAAGTCCAGCCCTCGCCGAAGTGGAATGAATCTGAAACAGTTTATTCTATCCCCGAAGAGATTATCAGAAAGGGGCGATGTCAGCGAGGCAAGTGGTCAGAACAATAGTGACTGGCTACACAAATTGAATGAATCCAAGTCTGGTTGGGGCAGTGCCAAGATTTCCAGTGAGAAGATAGACGAAAGCCCTAAGAAACTGACTGATGACGAAATTTGTGCTCTGCTTGATGTTGAAGATGAACCTATGGATATCGACGACACATGTGCCAATGAAAGAGCAACATCTTCTAGTATTACCACCGCAGTGGAGCAAACACCAGATGCTACAATTCAATCTCTGATGATGACTCCTAAAAGGAGCAAAACGATTACATGTGATCCAGCAACCATGAACGCACCATGTGACGTTCCTAAACAAAAGAGGCAAATGACATTAGAAGATTTTTACAAACCTCTAAAAAGCTAGTACTCGAAATTCTTTAGTTATGAAATATCGAGGACGATTTGTCATTTTTTAGCGTTATTCTCGCAAATTCGTTCTGCTAATAAACGTCCATATCTCGTTATGGTATGCTGTCCAATTCTGATAACCAGTTAGTCCCCCCGCAGAAGAGGATCTTAATAATTTCTGACAGCCCTCCAAAAATGACTACAGCATGGAAGCACTTCTGGGAATTTTATATCAATTTATTTTCTTCGCACTGAAGCCTTATTACACCGTTGAAGAAAAATTGTTGAAGCATAAAATTAAAATATTTTTAGCGCTTTCCTCCAACTCTTGGTGCAGCTTTCTGTGTAGGCTTGGCGATCTTCTGTTTTGTCTTGTCAGTTTTCACCTGGGACTTAGTTGGAGCGGCGGCGGCCTTCTTGGTTGCCTTCTTCATCTTGTTAGCTTCCTTAGCCGCTCGCACAGCCTGCTCACGCTGGGCCTTACGCACCTGAAATAGCCATCACACTCATTCAAAATACCATCTCAATTGCACAGTAACCAAATATATCTCATAACATAAAACCACTCCTGCCCACCTCAGGCTTCATGTTCCTCTTCTTCTGGATCTCATCCCAAGAGGCCCCGACAACAGACCGATTGAACTTGTGAGTTCTTCGGGTTCGCTTCTTAGTCAGCTCCTCCTCGATACCCTTCTTGTGCTTCCGTCTACAAAGAAATGAAACAATTCGTCACCAACGAGAATACAACTTTCTCATTTCAAATCTCTACTGCTCCACTGCATTCACTACCCGTCAAGTATTCACTTCCCACATAATATCACAAGCAAAACCAAAAACTACAAAAACGTCTTCATCTGCACAATTTAGTTACCTGTAGAAGACAGTCCAGGTAACCTTACGAGGGTTCCTCTTCATCAAATGTGATCGCTCACATTTGGCATTCAGGAAGGTAAAAACCTACATGAACCAAAATCACCAATATGAAAACCAACCCATACGTATCTTAAATTTATTTTGCTTGATAAATTGCTTGAATTTTTTTTTGATTTATAATTTGTTAAATTCATCGTCAGCTTTCTCTAAAAATGAACAAATAATTAGCCTACCTTGCCGTCAGTCCTGACCATGGTTTTTCCATGGCCTGGGTAAATTTTGAATGCACTGTACGCACACAAACCAACCCTAGAAGAAATCAGAAAGTTGATTAGTACAATTCTACATTTAAAGTTGTTCAAACAGAGTGATTTTTCAAGAATTATATCCAATACTTACTTCATTTTGATAAAATTAGACTTCCACGAGCCACACTACCGGATCGTCACCGTCTGTAAAGGCAGGAATGAGTGCCTCTCGCTAGCTGCTTTGCTCCACGCTCGCAGTCAGAGCCGAATGGCCAAATGGCCGTCAGGTGGCTGCAATGTCGCTAAATTTACACGTAAGACTCACAAGCTCCAGTGCAGATGGCATGTAGGCTAAGGAACAAAGACTTATTCCAGCTTCCTTCCAGCTATTGCAGTTAAACACTTTTTCGGCTGGAGTATTTTAATGTTGAATTAGCCTTAAGTCCATGAATGTTTCCACACCCAATCCAGGAATAAGCTGAGACTGGTAAAGTCTTATTAGCTGACTTAGAGTACATCGGTTTCAATGGCGTCTGGCGAGTTTGCCATTGAGATTCACTGTGGGAGAAAGTCTTTATAAATAGAAGAAAGCACTGGAGAAGGCTTGTGGGTAGGAAGAGCTTTCCAAGACTTTACTGAGTGCCCAAAAGTAGTTTCCATTCCATCCAGGACCTTGCTGAAGGATTAAGAGTAATTTCCAGTGGCTTTCTGGGTGCTGTGTCGTAGTCCAAAATGATGAGAAGAAGAGGAGGATCTCCGTCATATTAGTAATGTATAATAGTAAAGATTGAAGCAAATTTATTGATCTTCATGTTCGGCGAGGTTGGAGGCAGTAATGAATACACGTGTGTAGAATATAAAGACAATCATTATTACTCATTGTGTATGATTTTACAAACTGAATGATGATAGGATCAAATTAAAAGCCACGCATAAAGGAGGCCAGAAAAGTATGGTGAAAGAGGGACTCAGTCTCCGGGGACATTATATATTGTTCAGAATGAAAATACATTATATTGAGCTCAAATATTCACTTTCCCTGGAATTATACAAAGGGAGGACGTTAATGGCCTCAATTCCAGGATTATAATATATATATATTTTTTTATTATTATTCTTATTACTTTTTCCAGGACAAGGAAGTGTGTATGTATGTGTTGTGACTGCCCTTAAAAACCTTGTAGCTTCAAAGCTCTTCTTAAAAGCTAACACAACAGCTCTGAAAAGTGAACTAGATCTTTCATTTTTTGTAATTATTTATATTATAAGATGCAATCGTATTAAAGAGTTTTATTCAATAATCTCATTTTCTTTTCCGCAAGGTAGCACATAGTATCTTCACCATTGTTTGTGTATGTAAGTGTGCTGTGACCGATGAACATTATAAGTATTATTATTATGTTTCCATCATCATCATCATCATCATGATCAGAAATCTTGCTCAGCAACTCATATCCAGAGAATTTTGTTAGTCTAAAGCCTTATTATCTACACTATTACATCTACAAACTGTATGCATATATAGCCGGATACGATACAGCAGACTTCGCATCATCCTCCTCTCCTTCTTCTTCTTCCCCTTCTTTTCATATTTTTTCGTCGTCATTGTAAGTAGTTGGTCAGTGATAGTAAATCCTTTCATCATTATTACTATTATACAAGTATAGTATAATAAATTCATATGTAGCAATATACTGACAGTAGCTCACGCAGAAATGACCCATTGTCTGTCTCTGACTGACTCCTTTCTCACAAATAGTTCTGCAAAATACCTGTCTTCCCTAATTAATGTTCTCAATCCTTCACAATAATCTTCTGTAGCAAATTAATCCAAACGGCTAACATCATCAAATCCATCTCTTTCTTACTTAGCACTTCCATTGTCTATCACGGCGTGTGTGTACTAAATACAAAGTATTATAATATGCTCAATTCTCCCATTCTCAGCGGGAACTTCTCACAGTAGTGATGATGACTGACCAGACATTTTCCTTGTCCACACAAAAATCACTATAAGCGCTAATAATTCCAGTCTCCACAATACGACGTCTCAACTTATTCAATCATCATCATCTTGACTCAAGCATCTGTAACTCAAGTTTACACAGATTGAGAGACGGGTCTCCTCCATCTGCTACTGTCTCATAGCTCTTAAAGTTCAGCCTTATTGATGCTACAATTTCCCTCCATTATACATTCCAAATCAAGTGTAAAACAATATCGCGTGTTGACAATATGTGAAGTCAAGCATGGAAGGCTTTCATTATTATTAAAATTTGATTTTTTTTTGCTATGACATGAAACTTTCACAGATCCAATAACGCTTAACGATAACGCTTGTCTCGTGGAACCAGTTTAATGAGCAAGATATATGATGCTACAAAACAGAAATTGATTGTGACGCTTAGCCAGTAGTGTATCGATTCCTTGGAACTTTCACTGATCAACATTCAAGCGGGCCACAGTATAAATAAGCTAAATATTCCTTTTTTTTCGATGTTCAACGTTGGTTTGTGCGCACTCTATTCCAAAATATCTCTCAATTAAGCCTCGTCGTCACAAGCCTTGAGTCAACACAACGCTTTTGGATAGAATTCCATCACCTGCTCAATAAAAGATCAACAAGTACAAGCGGAGAGGAGTGAGGAACATGTAATAAGAGACCAAAAAAACTATGGCCAACCTGTGTAATCCCATTTGCATTAATCACTAGAGGTGAGAAGGATGTGTGCCATCAAATGCAAAGCAGTAGTGAAGAGAATTTCTAGGTGATATTTGAGGAGCAATAATCATAGAATGGAGTTAATTATCTCAAAAGCCCCTTCTCTATACGTGTGTGCGCCACTACTAATAATAATGACAATAATTATCATTACATTCAGTAAGTAAATCAGAGAGGTACTCCCGCGTGCACCACGTCCATTATTTTCCTGCCTGAGGCAGACGCAGTAGTAGTAGGTTGTACCGCAGAAGGGGGAAGGGGAATCTACGTAACTTACAGTCAAAATAAAACAACAACACAGCCAAATCGTCCATGATAAATAATGATCTGAATCAACAGTATAGTGTAATTGAATGGGCAAAATATAATTATCAGTTATACATGCCTGGCCATGGCATAAGCTATATTTCTAATTCGCAAAAACATAAAGCAAAAAAGGCAATCCTGGGTTATACTGCACTGGATTCGGTTTCACAATAATGCAATGTAATAGTAAATTCTCTACCACACAAAGTATACAAATGGATTCTCTATGATTAGGAGAATTCACACTCTGTAACTCATTATTAAATCCTGTCCTCAACAACTTGTTTCTCTTCTTCTTCTTCCTCTTCATATACTGTCTCACCAATCAGTCCCACCGCTGCTAACCACATACTATATAGCAGTGCTCGAAAAGTCTAATGATCCTCCAATTAGTATTAATTAACCATTCCAATTCCTCACACTACAAACCTACGACTTCTTCACGATTTTATACGGGAAAAATAATTGTTCTGATGTTTTCTTATTTCTTTTGGGTACTGGTAGTAGTAGTAGTAGTAATAATAATAATAGCAAATCCATTGTAATAATAATAGCGATTACAATTATTGTTCCACTAGAGTTGCGTAGTATAACAGTAGTATTAGTAGTATATATTTAGTAATAATATAATGGTGTTCAAATCATTTGATAACTTAAGATTACAAGTCATCAAATATGAAAGTATTCTTCTTGGTGCTTCCTTTTTTTTCCATATATATATATATATCAATTCTAAAGTTTAAGTAATATTTAATATTATCCTTGTTTATTCCGGATTTGGCCTTTTAATTAACTTCATAACTCTTCATCGTCGTCTCCACCATCATCATCAGCACATACATCATCATCTTCTTCTTTCTTCTGCTAATATTTTGCGTTCCTTCCACATTTCTTTTTTTTTCTCTTAATATCCACAGGACAGTAAATAATCCCCTAACTTTTCAACTACTGAGGCCGCTTGCTGGGGTTGAATAGGATCTTCATAGAGTGAAACCACCACAGCTGTAAAGCAAAGAAATGAGTAACTTGTTAGATTCAATTAACCACAACCGACAGCCTGTTTCCATCATCAACACACATCACTCACTCCCTGAATAAAAGGCTGTAGCCCAGAATTACACTACACAACATGAGAAATAATAAAAGGAGGAAATCTCTCTCACTGCCTGCTCAACTAAATAAGTCGAACGAAAGATAGGAATAGAAATCATGATAATCATAATAGTGACTTTTTATTCCCATGTTAACAAACCATTTCGGACCCCATCATCATCAATCCACCATAACTATCACTATCATGATGATCAACACTAAATCCAACTACTATACTACGTCAATGACGATAACACATACAAAAGTTCACTCAGTTTTACGCCCCTCTTCTCCTTAATAATCAATATATAAATCTATTACATTCCTCTATGAGAGAATCATTTGATGTGCCCGACGACATCATCTAAAAATTTAAGTCGCAGCAAGACATGTATATGTATATATCATATATAAATCAACAGCCCTCGACTTTTGAGCTACGACTGAAACAGAAAAAAATAATCCAATTTATTCCAAAAAAAATACTCATATCCCCCTACCTTGTTTAGTTTTCATGCAATGAACACCGACTTTGCCCAATTTGGCCCGTACGACACGGTCAGTTCCAGAGAGGTAAATGTAACGCTGTCCTGCAAGTGTGACTCCAGTTCCTGTGAGCACTTCTTGATTATCAAAACCGGTAACTAGTCTTGAAATTTCATCCTTCCCGACCTACACACATAGAAGCAAACAAAATACATTATTTTATTATTATTCTTATTATTATCACCACACCATCATCACCATTAATACATTTACTTTAAGCAGCATTGACATAATAATGACGATAGTGTCGATTTTTTTGACATAGATGTGCATCGTCCAAGCCATCTCCACCTTCTTTACACTCTCAATAATTCCTCCCTTTGGCAACTTATACTGCTGCCTGCTGCAAAATCATTTTACCTCCCACACTCTCTAACTATTACATGCACTTTTCTCATACAATCATCTCATCATCATCATCATCATCATCACCATCACCACACACTATCCTTCGTACTACAGACTTGGAGACCTCCATTGAGCAATAATATATATAGCTTTACCAAAAAGGCAAAAGCAAGAGAGAGACACACACTAACACACTATAAGAACAGGGCATGGAGAGAGAGAGAGTGAGTGAGTGAATATGTTGAGAGAGTGGAAAGATCCCTATTAGTAAGTAAAAGGCCTCTCTTACACCATAATAGGGAGCAATCTCTCTCCATCACCGATCCATGCACAATCAAACAGTGGATCATGAGGACAACAAGGGAGACATGCTCAAGTTCAGGCATAGGCCATGCAAGAAAATCCAAACCTTGAACGAACAGGGAAAGTATTCTATACACTCAACTCAAAAACACAGAGACACAACTGCACTAACAATAATCAGAGCGATGCAGTCATCGTCTTATCCCTTCCCCTCTTTTCTGACACGGTCAAGAATAAAGAGCCTAAGAGTCCTTATAATTTATTACTATTATTATCATTATCATAACCCGTACACGGCAAACATCTGCCAGCAGCCAAGCCAAAGGTTGCTCCTTGTTGGTTGTAAATAAATATATGATATCCCACTTCAATTCCAGTCTCACTTAAATCTTCCATTATTATTACAAAGCGATTAGCATGGCATGGACGCATGCAAATGCATACGCCACGCTCACATCTCACATGCATGCATGCACGCATGCAGCAAGTATAGTGCCAACTTCAATCACATGATGATGATGATGATGATGACGACGACGACGACAACTACAACGATGAATATTATCCTCTTTGCTCAACTCCTGATTTCCTTGTCGGGTGTGAAAAAGACACAGCTCCTGGTGGAACCTGCTTGCTTGTTGTGTAAAGGAGTCATAAAAAAGTCGGGGGAGTGAGTGAGTGCGAAAGAAAATAAATGCGACTAAAGAAGCAGTAAGCCGAGCTTTCCATATAGATTTATATCAAAAACTACCTCCTCATGCACGACAACGACAAGTAGTAAGTAATTCCAACTTTTTCGTCCCATTAAAGAATATCTTACTCATAAAGCCACACAGCTCGGAGACGAAACAAAGTTACATGTGTGGTCTTTTTTATCTCGTTGACTACAATACCACTTCCTCATATCCACTTCCGCTTCAGTTAGTCCCAACTACTTGCTTTCAAGTAGCTTATAGAACTTGATAAGTCCTCCTGTTCCTACTACTCCTTCTCCTCCTCCTCCTCTTCTTCTTCTTCTTCTTCTTCTTCTTCTAATCCTCCTATTCCTCAACAACAACAACAAAAACTGCCAACAAGTCCCATGGACCCCCTCTTCGCCCACTTCCAACAGACTATGCGGACCTTGAGACAGTATGACAGTAGACGTGGCGTGGAGGGAATGTCAATAGACAAAAAAAACTGAACCTTGTTTAACGTCACATACACAACACACACACACA
>JAQIWI010003047.1:0-10854 GCA_034698825.1 Deuterosminthurus bicinctus | reverse complement strand
CCAGACATGCAGTTGGGTTGCATATATGTTGCATGGCAACAGGTTATTCCCTAGTAACAAGTACCTGGAAAGAATTGCATGGTAACAGAAACGGGGGGGGGGAGTGCATAGTAACAATGCGAAATACCTTGCCCAATGCATAAGCATACAGATGCAATGTGGGGGACGAGGGAGCCGAGTCTAGTTTGCAGGTGGGCGAGAAGCAATGCTGAAAGAGTAGTAACAGCAGCCCGTATCTGTATACGGTACATATTGTGTGCTGTATAGTACAGCTGCCATAATGCACTGAGATTCCCATCCCGATGGCTCCAAGGTGCTGCTAATTCTGATACAATGCGGTGAGATGGAGCTAGAGAAGTATGAGAGAAATGAATGCCAATTGCAATTATTTTCTAACCTTAAACAGACTTTCTAGCAAACATGAAATATCTGATGAATGAAGTCATGCGACCGTTTAAAAATTTGAACAGTTCTTGTGTGCTAAGATTTGTAGTACATTTCAATGTGGAACGGTGCGAAGAAGCTTTCACAGGTCCATTTGCTGCGTCAAATGGACGCTTTCTATGGGCACTGTTAAAACAAACCCAATCCGTATGAATTCAAAAATCTTCTTAGTCACTTTGAAGGCTGCGAAAGTAATACTTGTGTTAGTACTAATAACTAAGTACAATGTGACATCGAGTGTGACTCGCAATTGGCTTGAATTTCTTTTATATTGTGAGCGAGGCAGCCTCTCACTTTTTACTTCTCGCATTTGACTTACTCGTTCTGCGCTTTGTCAACAAACTATATATTCCCCACTGCGCACTAACAATCAAATCTAAATCGCCAACTAAGAGGGGCCACAGGTCCGGTTTGAACCATTTCGTGACATGGCATCACAAGCTCTGGGTTCGCATCGTCGGTTCCCCCGTAACTTTTGGTTGGCCGTTTAAAAAACAATTTCTCTAGCGAGCGCACTCACATTGAGCACAATGTGACATTGAGTATGACTCTCATTTGGCTTCAATTTGATTTAAATTGTGAACGAGGCAGCCTCCCACTTCGTTGTTCTCTCAAATCTATCAAATCTCTCTACTACCGTCAAAATGCATATCAAAACAAGAAATTTTACCGGTGAAATGAAATTCCTTAAAGGGATGACTCGATCACTCTAAGACTACACTGACTGAAGCTGACACTTACTACTGCTTATTCACTCTGTTAAACAAAGACACCCTAGCCTTAGGCTCTAGCTTGTCAGTGTATCAGCCAGTTAACCCATGTGCAGGATACTTAAAGCTTCCTCCCTCAACTCTCCAAACGTCCATGGGACCGTGGCCTCATTCAAAGATGTCTCGAGCACATAAGATTTACTACAAGAAAAATAAAGGGAATTAAAATGACCAAAAAGTATCCCCCAAAAGCAGATGCTTTCCTGATCATTTGTATAGGTGCCTTCACCATGGAATTATTTTACCACAATTCAACGAAACGATTTCGCTCAACTGAATGTAACATAGGTATTATAATAAAATTTCATTGGCTGAAGCGTGTTCTTCTGTGAATCCTTGTCTGTCTATACTTTCTCTTGCAAATCCTCTCCAATATTTTCTCTCTTCTCATAAAAAGATTGTTCCTTCTCATCTCGCATATCAGTTATCTTAGTGTTTCGTTCTCGATCGCATTTTTTAAACGGCTCAATCAATGTATATTTGGGTGAAATATCTGACTTTCTTAATTTTAATGAGTTTTACTTAAGCAAACAGGTGAGTTTTAAAATCATTAGGAAGAGAAGGTGAACTGTTTGTACTTTATCTTTGTCTACAGCGAATTCCGGTGACTTCTATGACTACATCAAGGACGAATTTCCCCATATAACGGCATTCTCAGAGGACCTGCGTCAAAGATACACTGAACTTGTAACAAGAGAAAGCCAAGTGTGCAAAGTCATCCATGCGTATTCCGAACGTAATCCAATTGTAGCACAGGTATACCTTGATGTCTCTTTTGCGAAGATGGAATGACTGATAACATCCAAGCAAAGATAGAGAACTGTAATTGAAAAGATTTTCCATCATTTCAAGTACAGCTTCTCTTGAAATGAAGTGGAGAGTGGAGATGTGAGCTTTTTTCAAGAAGTCATATTACTTGATTTCTGGTCCTCAGAATAGCTTTCGCAGGTGTCAGCTGTGGTGGCAGATCACACACAAGAAGAAACAGGACCAAAATATCGCCGATTCAAAAAAAACAAATTTTTCAAAATTTTGGGGTTGCTCTCTAGGTAACCTTTTACATGCATAGGCATATTCTCCAACTTTCAGCATTTGGCCGGTGTGCTACACAAGTCTGCTTGATCAGTATTTTGGGAGATATAGGCGTCCAAATTTTTAAAACTGCGTCCTGAAAAAGCCCATTCCCATAAGCCCCATGTTAAAATCGAACTTTTTTCTTTGAGCTCGACTATCTCAGCCCAATGCCGAGCGATTTCATGATAAAAAACCCAAAAGATTTCATCCCTTATGCCCAAAATGACTGCCCTCTGTCCAATTTTTGGGCGTTTTGCGGCTGTTTGAAAATGCCCGGCATATTGGGCATTTTGGGCATAATCGAGGGCATTTTCAAAAATTTCGCCGTAATATTTGAAATTTTTCACTAAAAGAACCGAAACCTGCGATCTGAATTCATTAAATTAGTGTGAAGCAGCTTATTTGTAAGATTTCTACACAGCATTTCATTTTGCAATCAATTTGTAAAATGCCCAAATGATCTCCAAAATGCCCAACTGGTCTCGAAAATTTCCAAATGCCCTCGAAAGTGCCCAAATTCTCTCGAAAATGCCCAAAACGCCCAAACAAATCTGCCAATTTGCCCAAAATTTCTGATTTTTCAAAATGCCCGGAAAATGCCCAAATGCCCTGGTTTGAAAATGCCTTAATTCCCAGGGAATTTTGGGCAGGCATTTTGGGCATTTTGGGCGGGCATTTATTTTTGTCGATCCTTATCTAGCCTTCCCTCGGACTCTTTACATTTTTTGTGCTGAACGAAGTTGGAGAATGAACGACAGCCAATCCTGTCCTAGCTGACGTTGGATTACTACGTTCCAGGTGCAGCACAGTCGCCAGGCTTTCCCTTTCAAAGTTGTAGAAAAATTTACCAAAGTGAGTTTTGATTGTGCTTGCGAACTTTTTGATTTGTAATTACAATCATTTGGACAGCAAAACAGGACTGAGCTGCAGACCTAGGCGAGTTGTGCTTTGATGGTATCATTCAAAAGGCACAGCCTGTGAAATAATTTGGTTGAAGATGCGGTAGAAAGTTACGGTTGGAAAAATTCAGACTGAAGGCAAACTTGATGCATACTTCTGTTCTCGTATTAATTATTGTCCTACTGAAAATATGCCTGCCAATAATTTATCTCAACAAGTGTCCTGGAAGACTTTGTTCCTTCGAATTTGCAAATTGCGGGCACTTGTTTTATTTTTGGCATTTCTTACGGCTAAAATCTGTAAGCTGGACGGAAATACGTTGAAAAACTATCCAGCTGGCCACCGCAGTAAAAGTTACATTGAATGACAACTGTGTAGAAGCAAACACTAGCCCCAATTCTGCACCAGACATCACCTTGTATACGTACGTATGAACTTAAAGCGAGCTAGCTTCCATTTGCCATGTGGTCCACTTCACTTCCTGAATCCCTACAGTGAGTCGATGTGGCGAGGACGGAGGTTGGAAATTGGAGCACAAGTTCAAGCTTGTCACTATTATGGCTGCAAGTACGAACATTCCAAATGGTCTTTTCAGTTTGCGCATGGGATGTCCGATAGGACGAACTGAAATTTATTCAGATAAAATTTATCCACTCCTTGCGTTGTAATGGTCTCTGACAGAATGTGAATTAAGATAAAAAGATAATGCTTTTAGCCTTTTGAATGCAATGAATGAGGCAATGGAAGCATTCGTTAAAGTGACGAGTATTGTAGAGGAAGCCTGCGTTGAGGCTGGCAATAACTGAGTATGCTAAATTAGAATTCAAGCCGACGAATATGTAGCATTATTGTAACATTTTTATTTAATTTGAATTAAAGGGGACGGTTGTTTGTATTCACGTAATGTCACTAGTGGTAAGGGACATATTCCAAAAATCTGGATAACATTCCGAAAATACTATGACGAATAGGACTTTAACACCTCGACAACTTCATGCAAATATTGCGGTGAGGAAGTGCGAAGGCTGTCTAGAAACTGGAACAACTCTTCCTAAACTGTAAGTTTTACCGGATTACAGCTATTCAAAATAACTGTCTTCAGTTGCACTTCTGCACTAAGCCTAGAACCACCAGGGAATTCCTCTCCTTAGTGGTCCTATTATTGACTGCTATGAATGAAAATCCCTACTACACTCTTTTAAGTCCAGTAAACCTTACAATCCCATAGACTGCTACATTTACCTGGTCCATTTAAATCCCTAATATTTTAATATCAATCGTTAACAGTAAGTTTCGTACACTAATTACACCAGAGCCATATGGACACTATTATACAATATTGAAGATCCAGTCTCTTCTATATTAATTACAAAGCTCTGTTCCCTTATAATTTACAGACTGTCAGTAAACACTTGCGAACATACTGACGTTGAGACAGAAAAATGTGCTACGCCTTACACTAGCTCTAGTGTGGTTAAGAAGATAAATGCATTGCGGCCAACAGGAGAATTACGTCTGCTCACTTCTGAAGCCACTTCGCTGTACCAACGCCTTCCTTCCATGGGACTCTTTCTGAACATGACCGTTAAGAACAAGCCCTACATTCTTCTGATCTTGGGATGTCACACAGGGACTAAACGTATTTCGGCCAACAAAATTCTGTATTATCTTTTATAAGTATTTGCCAAAGACTGCCTCCGCTGGCCGTCAAGCTGCAAGTCATTTTGAAACAGCGTTATTATTCTATATTTATTTTGTTTTGAAGTTCTTCGTCTTGTATAAAAAGTCACGCCCTCTATAGGACATTCTTCTGTAAGACAAGTATAAGCTCCAGCATCAGCCGATTCTTTTTGGCATGACGCTCCAGTGGTTTCTCCCACAGTATTCCCTTTGTGTTGAGTCCATGCTCCATTTGGTTCCAGTATTCTCCCTACTCCAAACGCCAAATGGGGTTGAAAAGCTAGTAAAGCTCAGATCGAATGCAGTGCCTGCGTGTCGGTGAAGCGAGCTCTACAAGCAAGCAGTGCTAGTGTACGGCATGAATTGCTTCTACACAGCATCCACTACAACATTTACAAGTGAGGTGGTGAGTTTACATCTTGACATGCTTTAAAATGGAGTTGTTTTCATAGTCTCATCATGGTGGTTGCTCAAGTCAATGACACGACTTCTTTCTTTACTTCTCAAAGTAAAGCTTTGGCATGGATTGGAAGAGACAGGCACGGAGAGAAGTGTTGAGAACAATAGCGAGTTCTAAAACTCGTTCATCCGTCCCAGCCACAAAGTCACTCTGGGTTTTACTTCTGAACAGACGTTGGTTCAGAGAGCAAGCGTCGGCTTCTCCTCTACTACTGTGACTGTAGTAGGGAAAAATAATGGAACTAAAAGTTGACCATGTAGACACAAAACTGAAACTGTGAAAGACGTCAGGATGCTAAGGAATATAGAGTCAAGTCAAAGAATGTACCGACCGTAATTTAGGGTAGCATTTATTGTTATTGTTACAAAATGGAAAAAAAAATTCTTTAATTGTATTCTTTACAGTAAATGGAATGGCAAAAACCGTGGAACAGCTTGTGTGTGCGTAGCGACCGGATTTTATGGAGTTCCTGGTGATCTTGGAGCTAGAGTCTGTCTGATGATCACGATTCGTTTTTGTTTTTCGCCTTGTTTATTCCGTTTATCTTGGATAAGCTTCTTCAGGACGAATTGAAGTTTGGTTGGTGCAACTTATTTTCATTGAGTTTTTCTGTATTATTGCGCTGATATTAAGTGTAAACGCATGACATTTAAAATTGGAGTTGTAGACTCTAAAATTTCCACAAACGTATACAAAACGATTATTGTTTGGACGGGATACCGCATGGAAACCTTGAGAGAAACCGTGAATGCCCGTAGAACTGTAATCGAAGGAGTCCAAATTCCACTCTTCAAACCGTTCGACATGACGAAGTTTGAGAGCTTCGGTGTCAATACCTCGACTTTCTATGAGTTAGGTCGTAAGGTGCCATCGAAGGTTTTGTTAATGGACGCTGAGCTAAACTAGCTGGCGGCTGATACAATGAAGGATTCCACGCTGGCGCTGCTGGTTAGGACATATCGTGGTCTTATAGAATGACAATGAAACCAAATAATATAGGAAAACCATAACTGTAGCAATAATAATACGTACATCAGTGAACAGAGGCGCCGGAACGTCCAAAACCGTGCTACGTATGCTGTGCAATTTTTAGCATGTTCCTAATTTCAAAGCTATGATGGACGTCAATTTATGGATATCGCAGGTCAAACCTGTTACACGCCGTTCCGGTGCCAATTTCTGAAAGATTCAGAAATAGCCTATGCCGAAAAACATATTATTAACTGCTAATATGGAGAAGATCCGGTTGAACGTGTTTCCGAAAATGTTAAAAAGGCAGAGGCTGCTTCTCGAGATAAGAGAATCCCCTCGTCGTTGTCGCCCCTTCGCAATTTCATTCTCCGGCACATTAGTAATCCATACAGTAGTGAAGATAAATTATGAGGAAGCAAATGCAGTTGATAACTTAATTTTTTTTTCACGTTTTAATTAATCTTCATTTAGATTTAATGAAGCATACAGTCAAAACATACAAAATAAACATGACTGATTCTTTCTGTAATTTGGATGACTTAATTTGATCGGTTCTTATTACTTCAATTGCCTAATTAATTCTTGAAATAAAACTTAGTAGCTGCCAATTGTCTTTAAGTGAGAGTTCTTCAAGGACTCCGCAGAAGTTCTGAAATATTTTTCGCAATAGCTGCAGCATTGCGCACATTTTGGGTGCACACATACAGCCATGTAAACTGGCTGACAAACGCCCGCACGGGAGCCGAGCAAGCAGAGCCAGAAAGCTGGGACCAGACTTTTTATTTGACACCGAATGTCGTCGACACAAATTAAGGCAGAGTCGTTCCACTCAATTGCCATTCCAGACCAAGGGACCACAGCCATTTTTTCTAAAGCTGAAACAAACGGCACAACATCTCGACATCTAAATAGCCTTGCTTTAAAGATCCTCAGGTCTCACATGAAACTTGGAGCTTCGACGTTCAAAAGTTTATTCACCAGTGAGATTTTGAGGAGCTTCGTGTTGGAGAGATGCATGACGACCAAGATCAAGATTTGAATGGCGATCAAGGTCAAAGACTGATTACAGGGCAAGATCAAGGATTTAATGCAGGGCAAGGTAAAGAATTAAGTGCACGGCAAGGTCATGTATTAAACACTGGACAACGTGAAAATTTGAATGCCATTAAGGTCTTAAATTGAATAAAGAGCAAGGTCACAATTTGAAAGGAGTGGAGCGTCCAAATTTGAATGCAGTTGAAGGTAGAGTTTCATCTTCACAACATGTGACTCGCACTTCTTATTGAACCTCATTTAGCTGTAAAGCCAGGCTGAGAGTGAGCTTACAGGCCCAGCCTGACTATTTTGCTTGCAGTCGATTTCAAAGCTAAAAATGTGATAGTAATTAACAATTTCAGCCGCAAATTTCAATCGTCATCAATATGAAAATGTAAAAACCTACTTACATTTTTATCCTGGCAATTGAAATTGGCTGGACGAGCGTGGTGTGAAAGTCGGATCAAGGTTCTGAGCAAAGAGGTCGACATTTTTGTGCTCATACAAAGTCCTTGGAGTAATAATGAAATCTGGAATACACAGGCTCAGCACTGGGAGCTCATTCATGGCAGTTTGTCTAGGTACTTGAAGTCAATTGCGAACAAATTTTGATTTTTTTATTCATAAATAATTGTGCTCAGACTTCGAGCAAAGTCGCCAATTTTAATAACCAACATTTTTCTTGTTGAAGATTTCCTAGTGGAGCGGGTGGTTCATTGTAATTTTTAAATACTTCGTCTGCCATCGGATACGTTTTGAGGATTGAGCATTAACTTAGTAACAGTGACAAAAAATATACAAAATCTTTAGTTTCTTTTTATCCCTGTAGTAACATTTGTATAATTTGAAATTAAATTTATGCAGTTTTAATACGGCGGGATTCAGCAAGTAAGGTTAGGTAAGCAAAGCTAGAGCGCTTGCAGGAATCAAACATGACTTTTGGGCAATACAAGGTAACTTCACAGTCACGGAAGACGTACGTCCGATAAGTAAACATCTTATATTAAATGCTCTTATTAAAGCCCTACATCTTATCTGTGCAAATTGTGTACTGAAACACTCTTTACTTGATCACAATGCGCCCCGACTTCATATATCTAAATTGATCGTCCTAAAATTAGTGAGCAACTCCGGCTTATCACCTTGTCGTCATCCCTAAACCGGTCTCTTTTTCAATGTGGCCAGCGCCATAGAATGACGTCAGTAATCTCAACTTTGGCCTTTCAGATTCAAGAGTAGTTCCCCTTCGTTTTTTGTATCCAACGTACCTTCCCTAATCAGTTAGAAAATGACAACCCTCTTCTTAGGTGTTCACTTGTTTTTTATATTTATAGGATTAAAATTGTAGTTCTCCCTGTTTATTTTTTATTTGGTTATTTTGATATGATAAGGTTTTATAAAATCCATTGAAAGAGAAACCGCCCATCATTGGTCTTGAAGAATTCACAAGAGACTGTGCTACCATCTTATCGTTATTCTGTATCTAGACTCCTGGAAGAAGACTTCAAATTAACTGGCATATGATGATGGCAACGAGAAGAAGGATACTAGCCCTATACTGAGCTAGTAGCTCGTGTAGAATCAGCCAGGTCGAAAAGGGCACTAATCCAAAGCACGCCGACTGTAGCAAAAATGGGAACCTGCCTAAAATTCACAAACAAATTAAATGAATGTCCAAAAAATTTAGATTCAAAGAAATGTAAAGTTTGCAATCATTTGTCGAGTCCAATCTTCCGGTTTTCAATATCATGGTCTAAAAAAAGATTTGTCCTACAAAAAAAGGACACGTACCTTCATTGCAACAGACTAATTTGATCTCCTGTTGTTGGTTACCGAGAAAAACTGATAAGTAGCTTTAAAATTGTCCCCAGAGTGACGGTAGTAATGCCCAGCTCAGCATGCCAGATGAAATATGAATCCGTTTGGAAAACTGAGCTGGGCTTGGCTCTAACCTAAATACAGGGAGCCTGGTCAAGCTTTCCACCAGAGAATCAATTGAATACTTTGGAGTTTTTAATAATGTGTTCTTACGTAGTGCTTTTGTTAGAAAACTTATGTGCATGACGTGCTAAATAGCATATTGCATTTTATTCAGAGCTACAGCTTTGTTAGACACACAAGAGGTCGGAAAGGCACGTAAAGAACGACGTGGGAGAGTAAAGTCAATAAAAAGAGAACAGCTGTTTGACCTAAAAATATAGTACGTAGCTAACTTCACAAAACATACGTGCAGCAGCTGAACTATTAGTCCACACAATTATTATACAAAAGGTCGACACACTGTCACATCCTCAGTAACCCAGTGCAAAATGAAATTGTCTACAAGAATGTTTTATAGTGGCATGCAAATAAATTGTGGTAACTGAATTTTCAATGCATTTTTTACATGAGGGCATTCAGAACTGTGCTCATGTTACATTGAATGACAACTGTGTAGAAGCAGACGCTAGCCCCAATTCTGCACCAGACGTCACTTTGTATGCGTATGAACTTAAAGTGAGCTAGCTTCCATTTGCCACGTGCTCCACTTCACTTCATGAATCCCTACAGTGATTCGATGTGGCGAGGACGGAGGTTGGAAATTGGAGCACAAGTTTAAGCTTGTCACTATTATGGCTGCAAATACGAACATTCCAAATTGTCTTTTCAGTTTGCGCATTGGATGTCCGATAGGACGACCTGAAATTTATTTAGATAAAATTCATCCACTCCTTGCGTTGTAATGGTCTCTGACAGAATATCAACTAAGATAAAAAGATAACCCTGTTAGCCTTTAGAATGCAGTGAATGAGGCAATTTGTGGTAGTGACAAGTATTGTGGAGGAAGCCTGCGATTAGGCTGGCAAAAAATGAGTATGCTAAATTAGAATTCAAGCCAACGAGTATGTAGCATTATTGTAACATTTTTATTTAATTTGAATTTTAGGGAACGGCTGTTTGTATTCACGTAATGTCACTAGTGGTAAGGGACATATTCCAAAAATATGGATAACATTCCGAAAATACTATGACGAATAGGAACTGTACACCTGGACAACTTCATGCAAATATTGCGGTGAGGAAGTGCAAAGGCTGTGTAGAAACTAGAACAACTTTTCCTAAACTGCAAATTTTACCGGATTGTTGCTATTCAAAATAACTGTCTTCATTTGCACTTCTGCACTAAGCCTAGAACCGCCGGGGACCAAACGTATTTTGACCACCAAAATTCGGTAGTATCTTTTATAACAGGTAGTCAAAGACAGCATCCGCTGGCCTTCTCAATACAAGTCATTTTGAATCGGCATTATTATTTTATATTTATTTTGTTTTGAAGTTCTTTATCTTGGATAAAAAGTCACACCCTCTGTAGGAAATTCTTTTATAAGACAAGAGTAAGCTCCAGCATCAGCCGATTGACCCTCTATGTTTCCCTCTATGTCAGTTTTTCCCTTTATCTAACCTTCTTTGTAACTTGAAAACTTTCGCCTTTCAACATCATGAGCTTATAGAATCCTTTTGCAAAATAACTTACAAGGA
>JAQIWI010003046.1:0-10858 GCA_034698825.1 Deuterosminthurus bicinctus | reverse complement strand
CATATCCAAAGATCTCCAAATCGCAGTTGCATGATTTCAGCTAAACTTGAATGTGGGTACTGCGAAGAGCTCAAAAAAAACCAAATGGACATCCTTTTTAACAACATTGAAACTCAATGCGAATTGTTTCTTCCTTGTATTCGCAAATTAACCAGCGTATACACGGAAATTGGCAAAAAATTTGGAAAATCACTCTGGAGGTTTGGCAATGAGCGCCCTAGCCTCACTTTATTTCACGATTCAGATCCATTCCAACGAAATAAGTTAGCTCGTTTAGACGCGGCAGTTGTCAGGTTCATAATTGGTGAGCAGAACTGGAGCGCTAGAGGCAACAACACAGGGTATCCTGAGGTTTACCAGGATTATTTGATCTTACATTCTCCACCCATAAATTTAATCCCGACGGGAATGACTGCTGGATTTAAATTTGTCACAACAGCTGGTGTATACCTTCCGAGATCATCGTACCAGGTGTACTTTTCTACGTTCAAGCCAATGGTGTGGTGTAGTTTGCTGCTGATTGCGGTAATTACTGTCAGTGTGCTCACTCTTTATTTTCGAACTCAAGACAAGCAAGAAGGAAGCCAATTACCGAATGCCCTGGAAGTTCTGTTCTGGGTGTTTTCCTCCACATTTGGCCAGTATAAACATGCTGACATACCCACTTATGGTGGCAGCATACAAAAGGGATTTCGTAGTGTGGGAATAGTCGTTGTTTGCTGGTTTGTCACTTGCACATTCCTCATCAGTGTTTATTCGGCTGTATTTAGCTCAGTTGCTACACGTCCATATCGCTATCTGACCAAGTATTCTAAATTTCTGGACTTACCTACCATGCCGACGTACGTATTAGTAAATCAACGGTTCGCAGCAGAATCCTTTGCAACTCAAGAGAACTGTGTTTTGGAGTCGATCGATCCGCAGCAGGCTTGTGATCTTAAAGGAATTTCAAACGTCCCATGTCAAATTTTCTTAAGAGTCATCGACGAGGTGGCTTACTGGGAGAGATTTAGTAGATACAATTCAGGAAGTCTAAAGAGACCCGCAAAGGAAATGGAACTCATCAGAGCCGATAAGATGGAACGTATGCAATTTATATTCTTCAATTTGAAGCTTGTCCGAGAGGATACTGACTGCATTCTTCAAGTACTTCAGCAGACGGATTGTCCTGTTGTATTCCTAATTCATGAGCCTGAAGCTCAAAGGCAGTGGGATTTGTTTGCCACAGTGATGGAAGCCTACCCGCATTTGAAACTCGGCAATAATTTGGCTGAAAAGGAGTCATTTCTATCCCAACCCACAATGTATACTTTTACTGGAGGAATGCATGCTTCATATGATAATGACGTTCTAAAAAGCATGAAAACCTTGATCACCTCAGGGATATACGCGCTGTGGCATAAATGGGATCACATTAAATTCATCATTGGTGGTATGAAGAACTTAGAGACAAAGTTTTGCCAAAGGTTTGCTGCACTGTCATTTGAAAATTCAGGTACATTATGGTTACTGAAGGCACAGGGGGTCGCATGGTTGGTGGCAGTTGCGAGTTTCTCTTTTGAAATAACTTTCAAAAAAGCTTCAGGAAGACTGCGCCATTTAATGCAGTAGAATTTTCGGCGGAGCGTACTCACGTGTCTAAATCCATTGTCAAATTAGGACGACCACTGACAAGTTTTTGCTAATGCCACGATCCTTAACAACCACTATTAGGATATAGTGGTAACCTACCACTATACTCTCTACTCGGCGATTGGTAATTTTAAATGTACGGGCTTCAATAATACCAAAGCACGAATAATTGAGCTCTTCAACAATTTGAAAACTACAATCTGGTAGCTACGCAGGCTTTAGTATTGTATTGAACCTCGCGTGCCTCCGATACAATACAATACAATATGCAGGCCTCAGAATGGCAATCTCACAGGAGTGCTTGTAAAATTGAACGATATTTTGCGATTACCCCTTTAAAAGCACCTACAAGGGTCCTGTAATGCTAAAATATCTCGGACACTAAAAAAACCCACTATATAGGTTACCACTATAGTCACTTGCTCTATTTAAAGTTGCTGGACCCATTGTTTTTTAGTATTTTACATATTGGTAATGGTTTGGTCGAGTTTTACAGGCTAAGGTGTGTACGGGGTGGCCCCAATGAAAGGCGTATATATTCAATCATGAAAAACTCCCGACGTTCTAAGGCATTTTTGAAAACCGGTTCTAAATGGGAAATACTTTGACCTATCCTGTATGAAAATCGACCACTTGGCTGAGAAATTCAAACTCGTAGAAAAGCTGGGAATTAACATTGGTTTTTTGGCATCAATTTAACGTGTTTCCCCAGACGTTGCGTTGTTAGCGTGCAGGTCGGTAGCTGCAATTACATTGCATTGCAATAAAAGGTTAACAGATAAAGTGAAAGCAACATGTTGGGGCGTTTGAATTAGCAACGCGATAAACTTGACGCCATGCTAATTTTATTATGCCCATCAAGCGTCATTGATGATCCCATTGGAGCCGATCTTGATGTCCTCAATTAGCTCGCCGACGTTCCACTGAAGACATACATGACATGACGCCAAAGGTTGTAACGATAATGATCACCAGGATCAAAATGGTAAAGTGTAAGTTAGCGATTATGATGGCTATTACGATTCTAGTATTACTTCCGATGCAATGCCAAGTTAATTCCAAATGAATGCGGATGGGTCAAAATTTAGCGAAAATGTGATGACTTAATTTATCCCCCTTGAAACTTCCCGCTTCCGTGTCCCTGCAAACTGAGATTGTTAATTAGGTCAATTTAGAGTTGAAATTGATGGAGTTAAGTGTTAAGAAAGTGAAGCGAGTACGGAACGCACTTAAATGTGGTAACTAAAAATTTAAAATCACGTTTTAACGCGCCTTTTCCTAACAGAAAATTTTCAGTCAGTGATGAATCGCGTCACTCGCTTCAATTGACTATTAAAGTCACAACTATGTGCATATTCACTCCAACAAAAGGCTAGTAGTATGAAGAACTTTGAGTCAAAGTTTCACCAGAAGTTCGCTGCACTGTCACTTGAAAATTCAGGGACATCATGGCTATGGAGGCACAGGCATTTGCGGTTTTTTCTCTTGAAGTTACTTTTAAAAAAGTTTCAGAAAGACTGTGTAAGATGGTTCTTGAGGAATTTGCGACGCAGCTACAAATTTTTCTGAATCTAGCTCGAGATTCAGAATAATCGTTGATAGCTGAATGTTGTTGCCTATAGTTGCTGCATTCAACGTTCTTACTTTACATAGTGGTAATGGTACGGTCGAGTTTTCTCCTGTAAAAGTAACGTACTGTGTTTAAAATAAAATGCCATCCTTATTATCAGGATACAGTGGTTATAGCATATACAGTTCATCTCATGTCACTTCAGTGCGCCGAGTGCTGCGGCGTGGAGATGACTTAAGTCCTACACACCATCCAAGGATTCGTCAGTTGGCCAAGCACAATCTTTGCTGGAGTGAGTGTAGCACTTTTTGGACATTTTGATATCTAGTCGAAACGTGAATGAAAAGCGACTAAGTGAAGTACTGCACGATGAGATGAGATTGAAATTCGTGGAAAAATTGTTATTGTTACGGGGAGTAATTCAGGTGAGACATAACAATAGAATTACAATGTCAAATTGAATAAAGTGATCTTAACTGAATCTTTGCAGGAATCAGCAAGCCAACTGTTCGATAGCTGGCAAGATGTGGAGCCAAGGTCATCATGGCTTGTCGTGACCCTACACGGGCAGAGGTTGCAAGACTGCACACACTCTAAATGTCAATCCTAAGGCTTAATTGGTTAGTTCCAAGGTCATTTCAGACATCTGGTGAGTTAAGAATCTGCGAGATTTTACCGTGATTTTACTGAATGGAAAGCTGTAGATGAAATTGTTGAGCGACACAGTAAAAGTAAAACTGTGGGAACTAAGTGAGAATCTTGTTAGTCTCAAAGGTTTCGCAAATAATTTACAAAGTGTTTTACGGAATGCTGTGTGATTTTAAAAACTTCGCTAATAAAGTACTTTAATTTAGCAACGTCACATTCATTCCCATTCGTGACTGTGTTAATACATTAACTTATGTATCAACGTTCAAAATTAATTGATCAGGCAATCGCGTGTGCTTGAGTGTTTTTTCTAATTCGTGTCAATCCATATTTTTCAACCGAGTTGTCCTTCTGTGAACAAGCAGGAGAGTAGTCACATTGGCAAAAATCCTTGATATCTACTGTCTACATTGCATTGCATTGCTAGTGCCCAAAGCTTTAGAGGTGCGATCTTCCAGAGTGGGCGCTCGATTGTAATAATACTTTGAAGTTCAACCTAATCAGACAGAAAACCTTGATCAGAATATTCCGGTAGAATGTTCTTTGTCACCCTCTTACTGCTAAGTCAACTAAGTTGGGCAGATTCATACCCGCTATCCACAATGGAATTTGTCTCACATTTAATAAGAGGTTTTAAAGACTATCCTCTTATAATTTGGACAAGTGACGACGAGGTACCGTTTCCTGACCTTGCTCAAACTCTTATAAGAGAATCACTCAAACAATTAAATCCTGTAGAGCTTTGGGCAGAATCTCATACTGGATGGCGCCTGCCACTGAAATTCGCTCCTGGAAAGCCACTCTACGCTATATTTCCACCGACAGAGAATTGCAGTGACACTACTGCTAATAACACAGAAAACGTCATGTTAAGAATGCTCCAAAGTTTTACGAATTGTCAATGGGATTACCAGCAAGTAAATGACCACATATTTCTCTTCATTAGTGATTCGTACGACGGAAGTCAAGAGGACCCCTCGGTCACTCAAGGAGAAGAACATAACTGCCTTGTACCACCCCAACTTTTATTTCTTAAATACAATTTTCCAAAGGATGGAAAGAACATGATTGAGCTGGAGTCTTTGCGAGCGATTCGTATGCGATGCAGCCGAACTGATGGTTTTGCGTGTATTGACATTGTGGAAGACAGCAGTACATATCCAGTCCTTAGCTTCCTCTCGGGCAAGCAAGTTCAAGATATCGTTTACAAGAAATGGAGACAAACTGAACAAACCCACGTGTTCGTATTAAACTTATCAACGGAAGATATTAAGAAAAAATATGGAACAGACTGGGAGGATCTGAGAGGACTATTTGTAGGTCGTCTTCTACGAGAATTGATACGTGAGCCATGGACTATTTTGGAACACGTTGCAATTTTTCAACTTGCCACCAAGCTAAATATCACCTTAGCAGGTAGTATGAGACCTAATTGGTACCATGCAAAGGTCGTTGGATACATTGCCCGTAGGTCTAGTACTGGACGCACGAGAATCTCTCCATCAACTTTAACGTTGACAGGGGTGGAATATTTTTCTGTCATATATGGGTCAGACGCCAGCTTCACTGTCAACCCTTTATTTGCGAAAAGCCTCTCTGGAGCTTGCGGGACCCTTGAAATCTTGATCATTCTTGCACTGTTTGTTGTAATTCTGATCATACAAGCACAAAAGACTCGCTCCAGGGAAAGACTCCTCCAAGTTGCCATGAATACACTAGCACCACTATTTAGCCAACCATCACCAAATCTTAATGAAAAATATGGCACTATCTTTTATGTATGGGTGATATGTATTTGGTTCTCCACCAGTACTTATCTGTGCCTGCTGCAAAGTCAAAGGGTTGTACCAGGCGTACATGTAGTAAATGACTCACTCAAAGACCTGATTGATCGCCAGATTCCAATTTACGCAGGATATGAAATCTGGGCCTACTTCAATGAACAAAATATGGGGGTAAAAGAAAAGTATCTCTTAGCGGAAGAAATGGAGAAGATCAAACATTTGAGAAATGTAGTTCAAGAAAAGAGGTTTTATCATTTGTCTTTAAAAGATTCTGAACATTTTTTTCAACTATCTAGCTGGGCCTTGCTGCTTTTTCCGTGGGAAGTTGGGCCTATGAGCTTGATTTTGACGGCGTTCTACTTGAAGCATTACGAAATTTTAAGAGAGAAACTTGGTCATCGACTCAGATGGTTAAAAATAAATATCCCGCAAGGTGACTTTGTAATTGAGGGGTTCAGCAGACTAAGACAGAGTGGAATTTGGAACTACTGGGACGATGCTTATTTAAGAGAGCGTGAACTTGATGCCAAGGAGGCCCTGCTGGAAAGTCTTGGATATAAGGAGTTGTTTCAGGAGACAGTTGAAAAATTTGAGCCTATGAGTACCTCTGATTCAGTTCTTTTAGAGACGTTTACGCTTTGTGGATTAATATTCAATACGTTAATTACCTTGTGGATTGGACGAAAGGCGTGGCTTAGATTTAGACAGCTGAGAATCTTACACAGTATTCAACTATGGATTAGTTACACATTAATCATAATTATTATGCTCGTGGGAAATCAAGCACCTTGCTGACTTATTCTACGAGGTTATGTGAACGAATCGTATGATTATTAATAATAAAAGAAATCCAAGTGTCTCAATCACTCTCATCCTCCACTCCTCACCGGGCAGCTTCTTTTATTTAATTCCACATCACAATCAACTCAAAAATACTGATCCGGAGTTCCAAGGGGAAATTTATGTGATCAAGCCACCCAAAAGCTAACAGAAATGCAACTGAATAAAATCAGGGAGCCCAAAAGCAAACTCATGACAGTTTAACAGGTTGAGTGCACTCAAAAGCATAATCAGGGCACCCAAAAGCATAAAAATTGTATTTACAGGAAATAAGGGGAATCAAACGCAGACAGGCGGATTTAATATTTTCAAGTAGGAGAAATGTAATAAAATTTCGGTGGATTAAAATTAACCATCCCGCTTTGTTACTTTTTCTCCCTTCGGGTCATCTGGACCCTACTAGTAGACACTTTTGGTCAACCTGAAAGGTATGATTTTTCTTTTGATTTTAATCGCCCCATGTAGTACTATGCTCAACATTGCATTTTCTGCTTTTGGATCGCCTTGAAAATAACAAAGAAGGCAACCAAATTACTGATTTTTGAAACCTCGATTCTGCTTTTAAAACTTTAAATTTTGCTCGATAAAAGACGAATCACATAAGAAAAATTCCATTCCCAATTTCAAGTCAAACCTACAAAGCCTCCAAATTGCCTAAAACCCCTAACAAGAAGTTACTTGTTCCTAGGAAATTGTTAGGAGGGATACCACAGGGTCGTAATGTAAAATTGGCCCTGTTGAATGGACTTGTAAGGTACGTATCATTCCAAAGTCCTTAGTCCCCTCTTTCGATTAGTTAAATAATAAAAGATTTCAACGTCCGATTTCCGGTCAAATCGGGGTCAAAAGTCACGAACCAGAATTCACCAACAGAGCAAAACTTCAATCACATGCCTCCTATTGCCCTTTCACCCCCTCAGACAATCACACGCTTTCAAGGAATCATTTGAAATTTCCGTGGCTTCCACGACTGACCAATGTGAACGTTTCTTTTAGTTTAATCGCCCCCATTATTATTATTCTCAATTTTGCATTTACTGCTTTTGGGTTGCCTTGCAAGTGAAGACGGAAAGAATGAAGATGAAGTGGGAAGAAGAAAGAGGTTAGCTTGGGTCAGCCATGAGCAAGGTCGTTCATGTCTTTTTCCTTCTATGTTTTGACATTAATGAAGAGCATGAGCTAGACCGACCTTTAGTCTCTCTCATAGCCAGCAATTTATTAGCAAGCTGCGGATGTGGAACTAAATTCTTTGCAGCCCATCAACACTTGACAGCATTGCAAAATCGCCAGAATTATTTAATGAAATGAGGAACACGTGGACATTAGCTGTTAGAAATATGTGAGACAATAAAATAATGTGCAACGTTTTCCCAACTCAGCAAATATGAATAGCTCTAAAAGTTGACACTCGAACGACTTTTGATTCACTCCCATTCACACAACAGATTCATAATTATTAATTACTTGTACTGCTACTTTCAAAACTGCACCAAGTCCGGTCTTTTTGGTATAATCTTGAGATAGAATTATTTGACAATAAATTTCTCAGCGGAAAACCATTCCAGTTCCACACAAAAGTGACACTATTGTTGCTACAAAAGCTCACGCACACCCTAAAGCGCCGCCACCACTTCAACATGGACGACCTACGTAGCAACTAATTTGGAACAAGGTCCAACCCAGAATTGCTGCTTCTGGGTTGGACCTTGTTCCAAATTAGTTGTAACAAAAAGTAAGCAAAATTGACTAATAATAATGACTTTTTAAATCCCCCTTCTCGCGATTATTGATTTTGCGGATATTTTAATTCATTTTAGAATATCACAGAATAATAATAAGCGAATCAAAATCAATTATCAGGACTGAATTTTTTTATTTTCAGCTCCTCTGGCTAGCCCAACAAGATGAGCCGTGCAAGGGGAAGACCGTCAAGCACTCTGGTGCCACCATGGGATCTTGTTGTTCCATTTTCAAGGTTTTCGCCTCCTCTGGCTCACCCTCCAGTGAATGCCTTGACGACGTAGCGACCAGCCCTCCGACGCACAATCGCCACAAGAAGATCTACAAGATGAGCCATTACAGAGTGAGTCCTCAAGATGCACCTTGTTGTGCTGATTTTCAGCGTCGGATGGCTGCTAACGTCGTCAGTGCATTCGCTGGAAGGTGAACCAGAGGAGAAAACCTTGAAAATGGAACAACAAGATCCCATGGTGGCACCAAGGGAAAGTCCACCGTCACGTTGTCACGTACTCTGGATGTCATGGATGGGCTACTCGATTCTTGGGCTACTGTACCAAAAGCCGAATCCTACTACTGCAACAACAGCAGCAACCACACCTGCTCCACCACTAAACCAATGCACTGCACTGAAGCCGCTGCAGTGCATGGGTCTGGTGGTGGAGCGGATGTATACTTCTTTAACAATGGAATTGTAGCAAGGACCGCGGTGATCCTACGGACTTTACAAAATTTTGTAATTGTATTGAGGGCAGTTTTGTGCCTCTAGATTGCATTGGAGATCCAACCCAGAAGCAACGTAACAAAAAGTAAGCAAAATTCACACTAATAATAATAATAATAAAAATATTGACTTTTTTAATCCCCCGTCTCACTGATATCTCAGTTCATTTTAAAATTCTATTATTAAAGTTTCACAGAATAATTATTATATGCTAAATAATAAAATTAATCATTATGACTGAATTTTTTCTATTTTCAGCTCTGAGGACTCTCTATAATGGCTCATCTTGTACATCTTGTTGTGCAGATTTTGTGCGTCGGAGGGCTGCTCGCTAGGTCGTCAGGGTATTCGCTGGAGGGTGGGCCAAAGGAGGAGAGAACCTTGAAAATTGAAGAACAAGACACCATGGTGGCATCAAGGGGACGACCGTCACGCCCAACAACCGGTTGGAGTAGCCCGTGGATGACATGATGTCATCGACGGGCTACTCGATCCGGTTCTTGTGCGTGACGGTCTTTCCCTTGGTGCCATCATGCCAATGCACCACAAGCCATATCCTACTACTACAACTACAACAGCAACCATGCCTGCTCTGCCACCAGCGCCTCAAGATTGCGATAAAGGTGGTATTTGGTGTAAGAATGCTTGCGCGTGTATGTTTCAAGCGTCACGTAATGCGGATTGCCCATAAGAGGAGTATACGCGCTCATTGTATACGTATACTCCTCTTATGGGCAATTCGCTTTACATGACGCTTGGTCTCACCATCTAATTTGAACACATTAAAATTACCAGTAGTAGCATCTTGCAGAGTGTCCCCCCTTTAGTTACTAAAAATTCCCAGGTTAATTTCCATAAGAAAGTCGCTATTTTGGTTTTTCAAGAAAATGTATTTTTTTAAGAATTAATTAACCGGTGGGTATGAGCACCAAGTTTGCACGTGAGGTGATAGCCCTAAGTAGTCTCTACACATTCGTAATGTCACCTACCCCATTGCTCGCAAACACTTGGCGTTTAAGATAACTGCAGTATTTGTTGTTGTAAAGCTGTTCGTGTTTGTATTTGTTGGTCTTTTAACAGCAGTAATGAACATTAGCTTTAATTAGAATATAAAGGACTTGGATGTGTGTGTGATTATTGAAGGTTTCAATTTATTGACTCGACGCTTTCAAAGGTACAAGCTTATTGATACCACAACCCAAGCAGTTGTACTATTAATAATATGACAACTCAAGGTGTTGGATACAAAGTCGTAATAACAAAACCAACTTTACTGCGTAATTCATGTCCAAAAATTGTAGCACTTCTCACTGTTGTTATATATGCACTACAAAGAGTTGGTTTCAATAAATCATTTTTAGCCTTTTGTTGTCGATCAGAAGTAAATTTAGTTTAATAGTTTGATTATTCTGTTTTTGAGTAATGGCAAAAGAGGCAGTGAACGAGCTTTTCATTTCCAAAGCAGTTGGCTCAAGAGTACAAGGCGAGCTCCATAAATAATACTAATTGTTTGACCGTGTAGCGTATGATCCTTCATCAACTACATAATAGTACAGGGTGCAGCGCAGCACACAGGTAGGCAGATAGGTATAGGAATAGCGCCTTTACCCTTGCCCTCATCATGACTTGACTTTCCCTTCTCTTTCTCTTTATGATCAGCTTTCCTCTTTGCGTTCATTTTCCCCTTTCCAGCTTCTTGAGCGGCCTCTTCTTCAGTTTTCGGGAAGACTTGATTGGACGGGTAAAAGACCGGAGGTCCTGCAACGTTCCGAGTGGGCTCGACGGGTTGGTAAGGAGGGTTCTGATAGTTGGTGGCATTTTTTCGTGGGTGCAAATCAGGTTCCTGATCCATGGTAATTGTGCGTTGAGTTACACTGTCGTCAATACGGACTTGACGGACGGGCTGTATCGGATGAGTTCCAG
>JAQIWI010003045.1:0-10860 GCA_034698825.1 Deuterosminthurus bicinctus | reverse complement strand
GCCACACTAGGAAGATATGGAGACAGAGAATGGTAATTATCATAAGCATTGCAAAATAGAACGTGAGTGTACAGTACACAATGCTTCCCATTATCTAAACTCCCATCGATCATACACACCAGGGAAAAGTTCCACTCTGAATTCTCTCCCCTTTTAAGATATCCACTGTGTTGTACTCATGGCTTTCTTTCTCAGAGGGTAATAAATAGGGACCCATATGTGCCTGTACATGGTTTTTGTATGTAAAAGTAATATTAAAAGTAGCTTACGCCGTAGCATGTATAGTATAGCTGTTGTAGCTCTGTGTCATCCCTTTCTTTCCACCATTTGTATTAAATCTACACACCATTATTCCTGAGTTGTAAGTACACGATAGCGTACAGAAGAAGGAGACTTGGATGGTGACAGTAGTAGTAATGGCATCGTCATATGCTCCCTTATTTGGAATAGACATTGCTACACTGAGGGCAAGTCTCCTTTGTGACTACCGCATGGATTCTGAAGCTCTATAGTATAGTAGTGCTCACAATACACAAGAAGCTTCTCTATGTGTTTACTCTATAAGGACCAATTGTGTTTGAGTAGTACAAACATCTCAACTTTCATAGCATTCCCTCACGCACGCACTTACATTACGTAAAGATAGCAAACAAACCGTTTTTCTCTGTCCTCTCCCCTCCTGTCATCCGCCTATGCTCATCCCTCTCCGCCTGTATTCCTGTTGGAACTTGTCCCACGTCATTCCCCATCATGCACATTTGACATTACATTAGTCTCTTTGAACTTGGCGTTGAAAACACTCCTTGGAAGAATTCTTAAAGTCGCGGCTCTACTCTTTGAGTCTTCAGCTATAAAACCTGCATTATTGTCTGCATTTGTTTTAACCACCTTACATACTACTACTGTAAGTCCAAACAGCATGAGCTTCTTTTGAAGCTCTTATATATGACGTCACTTTTACTTGGCCAAAGTGGGTTAGAAGTCGAATTTATTCTCATTATATGCCGGTAGTACGAGAGGTCATGCCTGTGAACCCGCACATTCACATGATTTGTGGATGGTTAGCCAGCTCCACTAGCTGGTTGGGGCTCTTGAGCAATCGTAAATGTCTCCGCCAGTAACCAAGTTGGAGCTCACATGAGAAAAACTTTGCTTTTAAGATAAAGATGTTTCCCTCCTTTCTCTATATATAACTGGACGCTGAGCGTGCGGTGGTGGTTACTCCCATGTTTGTTTCACCAAGGGACATATTATAAGACACCATACATAACTTTAACTTTGTGCCGGTAGAAGGGGGAAAAAATCTCATATGAATCCTCTCTCCTCTCTTTTCATTATCTTTAAACTCGTCAAGTTTTACGAGAAAGCTTTCTAGCTGTCGGATAAACCGCAGGAGCGTGAATGGTGACGCTTGGTACCAGCGGCGTGTGTTTTTCTGATGGAAAGAGTCTAAAATTTACCTCTTCCTATTACGTGCATTAGTACTAAAAGCAAAGGGCGAAGGAGCCTTGTCTCTGATGGAGGTTGAAAAAGAAAGGTAAGAGATAGGGAATGATTTAGTGCCGGGCCCGAATTCGCCATACATCTTCTTGACTCGGGGAGCACACCTGGGAAAATTTGCAAGCAAAAGTGGATGAGCCGACGGGAAATTTTGAGAGTGAGACCGAGGAAAATGATGGTAGAGAGAAGACAGACAAGGCACACAGGGTATGGATGACGGTCGTGGAACCTTCTCGTGGTACCTTACAAGTAATAGTATGCAAGCCTTTTCACAGGAATTTTATATAACTGCGCACCCTCTATACGTATCCAAACTGAGAAAATGTAAAAGTTCCTTTATGGGTTTACTTATTTAAAAACTTTATGGTTGAAAATTAGAATTTACACACTTGTCGTTTCATTGCTTAAATTTGTCATAATTAACCAGAATTCATTAGGGTGTTGAAGCGGATAATTATTTCTCAGCTCGGACATATTTTAAAAGAGCGTGACAACGGGAGACTGAACCAGAATGGACTTGAGAAGTCATAAAAATTTAAGGGAAGGAAAGCAAGAGCAGAATGAAAGGATAAATTTGAGGAAAATGTCCAGTAAGATTTTCAAGGAGTGAGGTTGAAGGGTCAATTTAAGCATTGTGAAAAGGAGCTAGGCAATGTTGTGGATGTGTTTCGAGTGTCGAGGACGTTGAGAATACTTTAAGGAGACTTTACTGGGGCGTTAGAGCAACTTGGGAGATGACAGCTATTAAAAATACAGAGGCAATTTCAGGGGAGAGAGCTGGCAGAAAATAATGAAGTTGAGGTGAGTCGTTATGTTAAGCCCGAGGCTTTCCCATGTGGCGCAAGAGACGCATACAATAGTGTAGTGTGTTTACCCTATAGCTCTCTCTCTGTGTCAACTTGGCCCTCTCTGCAATCACTTTCCATTATTTTCTCAATTAAATGCTACCTAATGGATCTCATAAATTTCTTCTGACTCTCTGCACGCTTCTACCATGGCTTCTTGCGGGATCTCCTTTCCCGCAACTTCTGCACCAACGTCATCCCACAATCAACTATTGTCATTCTCTCAGCAGGTGAATTTTAAGCTCTTCGCAGACAACTGACTGAGAACAGATATTTTATTTCACAGTAGATAATATTAAATATATAATAATCATGATGAGTGAAAGAAGAACTTAAACAATCATTTTAAAGCAGGGGAATGATACAGAAAAGTACAAACAATGGCAAGTTGCATTTTGTTTTTAAAGGATCCGCTGTCATCGTCCGTACAAAATTTTATTCATATTGTAAGGCCGAGCTCGGATTTAATTTTATAATATCTTTGAAGATTCTTGTAATGAGGTATTTTGTTTTGTTCTTACTTCATTCCTTTGCCCCCGCCAAACTTATTCAGAATCTGACTAAATCCACCGGAGCCGCCCCCGAACCCGCCGCTGCCGCCGCCAGATGAGCCACCATAGCCGCCTTGACTGTAACCTCCACTGCTGTAGCCTCCTGCTTGTCCCATGCCACCGCCTTTGTTGAACTTGCTGAAAAGATTGCCGAAACCACCGCCGCTACTGCCACCAAATCCACCGCCGCCGCCGCCTCCCTGGCTGAATTTACTGAACAAACTTCCTAATCCACCACCCATACCACCTCCGAATCCACCAAATTTACCACCACTTCCGCCATTTGATGGAGCTGGTCCGTATTGTGGGGCTGGTGCAGGTCCATAAGCTGGTGGAGGTGGGCCATATTGAGGTTGAGCTGGTGGTCCATACGAAGAAGATTGACCTCCCTTGCCGCCACTACCACCTTTACCACCACCACCACCAGCGCCGCCAAGACCACCACCGATTCCAGCTAAAACACCAGCTATACCAAGAAGCTTGATTTTCTTAATGATTTTCTTGATGGAACGCTTCCCTCTGTGAGAGTCCGAAGAGTCAGCCTCGACTTGGACTGGAACAAGGATGTAGTCGCTAGCTTCCGATACAAGTGGTGAGCTGGAGAGCTGAACAAGGGAGCTCTCTGGAACTGCGTCTGAACTGCAGCTGGACAGCATTGCTGCCACGAGAAATAGAAGGCACTACAACAAGAATACAAAAAAGACACATTTTAAAAACACCGTAATGTTTAGTATTCTCAAGATGCGTCGAACAAACGAATCAATAAAAAGTCCTGCAGTTTAAAAAATATAAATTACCGTGAAGGGACTCATGCTTGATACTCCTGTACTTAGAAAATAGCAGGAGGGACTTAAACACAAGTTGGTAGTTCTAAAAATATGATCCAACGTGCACCAGTCACAAGAACTTCCGTCCACTCCTCACCGCAGCTACACGTGAAATGAGATTATCTAGTTCTCACAACAAAGTTATCCAATCAACTGCAGGGGTCCACTCGTCTGCTTCACTCCCAAATAACAAATTCAGACTGGGATCCAAGCTAAGTTTTCTAAATTAAACAAGCGCGAGCTAGGTATTAGTATCTTATTGGGAGAATGGAGAGTAGAAGAGCGTACGAGAGGAAGAAGCTAATTAAAATTATATCTAGGTCCGTTCGTCTTGTCTACAAATAAATGTAAGGAGGAAGAAGAAGAAGGGTTGAGAGAGAAAATGTTGTAGTTTGAATTTGAATTAAATGGACCAGACGAATAAGTAAACTCTGAGAGGATCATACGGTGTCATTTCCATTCAAATATGCTATATTGTAAAAGGAAAGAGTATTTATTTTAACCTGTGCTTTTAGATTTGTCAACTACATTGTTTGCTAAACCAGACTTCTATTTCTATTAGTAGGATGAGATACTATAGTTAAGTTATATTTATGACTTGCGAGGAGAAACTGACTTTGAATAGAAATCGAGAGATGAAGAGTGTAAAGGTGTAAGAAAAAGATGAAGAAGTGGACGCTCAGCTCCTCATCTTATGAATGAATGAATGATGTCTCATGTGTGTGTACGTTTTTGTAATGATCATGATGATCAGCACCATTATCATTGAGAGATAGAAGAAGGGTGAACTCGTAAAAATTCAAATGTCCGGCTTACCTGAATATAAATGATTGTACAGACACACACACACACACATGCACATACACACAGAGGCAATGAGGCTGAAGGAAAAGGATTATAGTTGCTCCCATTCCCATCGTTATTAATTTTTAGCATTGGAAGATATGAACGTGGAGTGCCGTAGTAGTAGAGAAAAAATATCTCCCTTAGGTCTACCATGTGCAATTCCACGAACGAACGTCAGCTCTTCTCTTGTTCTATCTTGCTCGGCTAATGGCAATGATGATAACGAAAGGACCATGCAGTATGAAGGCTACTTATACATCTTACAACATTGTCGATCCCTGCCTACTTACAACTGCAAGAAAGACAAGCACATGGACACGGAGGTATATAGAAGAACGAGAGAGGAAGATGAGGAATGCCAGAAGAAATTATTCAAAGACTTTCCTAATGCTACATAAATTATTCAGTTGCTCAACCGACTTCAAAAAGACCAGAACTTCCATCATGGTCTGCCGGTATGTTACAGCAGCAGTAGAGCACTATCGCCGCTGGTCCTTTCAGACACATGATACACTTTGAGGGAGCATGTGTGTGTGTGTGTGTGGGTGCGTAGAGGAAAATGGAAATGAAGAATGCTTCGGTCCAATCAAAGTCATATGAAAAGGATCCGGATAGAAGATGTGCATCACTACCACTAGCCGTCTCTTTTTCCTGGTCGTCTATAAATCAAGGAAGAATCCCTCTCTCTCTTTCCTTCACATCAATATTTATATTAAGACAAGATCAATCTTTATAAACTTGCCGATTTCTGGATTCACATCCAAATTCTTTTTCTTTCTGCCATTTTTTCCTTGTTCCGCTACTACTGTTAGTATTGATTTCCGTCTTGACTCTACGCCGCTCTTTGCTACATTGGACTTTACATTGGAACGGGATTTTCTTTGATTTCACCCTGTACTATCACCAGATTCTCATTTCTCATTCCAGTTGGAATCACTTTGACATTCCCTTCCCTTCCTTACTTTCTTGTTTCCTTTCTTAATCCCTTCCAAGTTCCCAGTCAGATAGATAGTAAGAGCGGAAAAAATCTAGTCAACTTACTGACTCCGTGACTCGGTCGACCCAATAAGCCCATTCACAAAGCCCGATAGGGTTCAGCGGTTTGTTTGGCTTCTCATCTCCGATGAAACTCAATTATTGTGCGCATGCATGGAGGGAGGGAAGGGTTGCAAAAGGATTGAATGAGTGTACAATCTGGTGGAAGACAAAGTCTCTGGATTGAATCAGGTCGATATGGAACACGCAAGGCGGATAAACCAAGCGAAATAACACTTTGTTGCATCAGTCTCCCATGATACTGGTGATGAAACGAGATGATGAAACACAGATGGGAAGTCTTCCAAATGATAAGACATTTAAGGAAATGAAATTTTGAAAGAATTGAAATTTTATTTCCTTTCACGCCCTCAAAAGTCATTCTGGGATTTTAGTAAAGGGCCAAAAGTTGATGTTATGTCTGATTAAATTCACAAAATTATAAAAAAAAAGGCAATTTATCCATGATCTTCTAAAAAGTAATCAGCAAAGTAGTTCATGGGCTCAACATTTGAAAATCTCTCAAATTGAAAATCTCGTAGCGTTCGTGTAGTTTCAATTCCCAAATGTTAGTAGCTCTAATTAGAAATGCAGTCTTTGCAACCATCTTTTACACATCCGCCGTAACGACTGAATGAGAGAGTTTGAAGATGCTATGTGTGTACACTTTACATTATTATCATTAGCAATGATGAATATTACAAGTAGAGCAATTACTTTCACGCGGCATTCTTAATGAGTTGTGAATGGCCTATGGTATACCTATATGTGCCATGCTTGACAAGTCCTTTGCTGACGTAAGTGTGAAAAAAATTAAGCGATTACACGGGTAAAGCCGGCCGTTCGTTTGCCGTCTGTCTCCAGGCCACCGCTCAGTGGTACCATAATCTCTCTATAATGAACCTTTTCAGAGGTACATTACATTATACATCATGTATCTGTTGATTAAAGTTGCGGAAAATTTTCATGGCTAATCATGTCATATTTATCGCTGCAAGTAGACACTCAACCTTCGGCAAGGTAGCCATATATGAGACCATCGCTAATGATAGAAATTAACGTATTGTAAATGCTAATAATAAACGCGGAACGCTTGCTAAATTTTTTAATTAAACGCCCACGGAAACGCAATTTGAAATGAGTAGTCCAAGTATTCCTGCGTGAGTGCAGAAGATCAGTACCTTACGTCAGAATGGGAATGCTTTTAAGGGATGCATGGGCAATCCAAGGTCGGGCCTATTTTCAGATGATGAGCAACAGCTAATCCATAACGGGGATTTCTAGCTGCACTTTACATGTGGCCGCAGGACCGATTTATCCAGTTTTGAAAAATCAATCTTATAAATAAAGCCTGGTTACTGAATCTTGAAGGCAGTGCAACGTACGTTTGAAAATACTGACGTTAAAACTGTGATAAATTGTCAAAAAACCTCGCATTAGTGGCAGATTTACACCATAAGGCGCATGTATCAGTCCATTACCAATGGACAAGTTTAGTTCTATTGTGGACCATGCTCGGATAGTGTGAACCCCACCCTTGAATTTCCATTCATTAATTTTCATTAGCACGCACTCCTCCAAGCAAGTCCGAGGCCAGACATTGATGCTGTGCTAATATGAATCCATTCATCAGCTATACACAAAATATCAACTAATCCACAAGCACTCCGCCATGCTAATTTCTACTTCTCCATCAGTACTAAATGGCTCTCTGCATATCAATCAGGTTACATTTCAAAGCAACATGATTGCTTTATTATTGAAATAACGAAGAGTAATAATCCAACAAACTCATCACACGGTGCTTCCCGCATAGTCTTTTGTTTCACAGCTACCCTGACATTTTATCCTGTCCATTATTTGACACGATCAAGGAAATTGAGATAGCCACTTACTCTTTCCCGACCATATGGAACGGTGTAATAGTAGCTGGTCGGGATGTGTTGATGAAAAGCACACTACTGATGATAATGAAAGAGTGTACTGTTGACGGTGAGGGAGATGAAAGGAATATGTTACATGCATGAAAGACGGTCGATATGGACGAGACTGCCATTAAAGCAAACGGTTAGCCACAAAGTAGGATCTCACTGTCTACGGTGCGACGACAATACAGAACTCTATTGCACTAGCTCTCACCAAGGAGCTCCCCAACTGGCAACTCCCTCACCCGGTCGTACCCAAACCCAAGAATTCCGGGAATCTTACGTGTGGGCAATTAAAGCTCCTTTCGAGTAGATTACCGTGTGAAGTTGTGGTCAGAGCTTTATTCACTGAACGTGTGTTATTCAAGTCCTCATTACGTACACTCCAGGACGTTAGCATCATCTTTCATGTGGTTTTTTTTCTCTACAGCTGACTTAGTTTTTCGCTCTCGTTACCCTTTAAATCTTCAAAGGTCACTCAGTTGGACGTTGCGCTGAGCTTAGCAATAAGGTGGGCTATGGATTTTACAATGTCTTGTCCCTGTGTGCTAATTGGATGCAGCAAAAAAGAATGTTGAGATGTGGGCAGCTTCTACTTTCAATGCCTGACTGCTCGACAGCAAAGGAACTAGAGTTTGTGGTGAGGAGAAGGATTTTACAAGAATGTTAGACGCACATGAACAGAGTTCACTTTCTTTACCACTATTCTAATAGCATGCATAATGAGAGCTTTTAATGGCATTTCATTGTCTTCATTATTCATGCACACGGCAAGGAGATTCTCAGGGTAGCGATGTACATAGTATGTAGTAACATTGTACAAGTGTAACTTTCTCTTACAAAATAGACTCGAACTGGATACTCTTTTCTCTCCCGTATTAGCCTTCTGAGTTTCTCAACTGACACTGGGAAAGGCATGATTAAAACAAAACAACGGCTTGTAAGCTTTTCCCTTTCCGCGGTATTAGGAGCGCACCTTCGTTCTTACTCATATTTTCCTGGAAATCTGGTTTGCGCAAATCCAAACTACCGCATATATTTCCCAAGTAACTTGAATTTTTGCCTCATAATAACTGCTTGTAATTAAAATTTCTAGAGAAAATACTGCATTGAGCTCTCTCATCTGGCTACAGCTGAATCAGAATGAAAATATGCTGCATGGAATTTAGCTAGAGATCCTTAGCTGACTATATCTCTGCCCTTATTGAACCCGACAAGTTCATTTGCATCGTTGTCACTCATCTCACACGCACAATGAGTTACTCAGAGTTTACCAGAAAGGTTTCCACATGCTAGAATATGCAAGTTTATTTCACGAGTTCATCTCTCAGGGGAAGGGGACGAGCGGGAATTTTACCATTTGTGACAAACAGTGTCAACAAATGGTGAGAGCGGAGAGAGTATAGAGTGGCTGTAATAAGTAGACAGGGAGAAAGTATAGAGGAGACGGGTTTCGCTGCCATAAAAGCATCTCATCCTCCCTGCGGAGATTTACAAGTCTAAAAGTCACGTCTTCCCTTCACTGCCACTACTACAATGTAAGGACACAAGTGACATTTCCTTTCATTTGGCTCTCCTACTTTGCTTACGAAACATGTGATAGCAGGACAGTTGGCGAGTCTAGTAAAGTGCCGGTGGTGTTCATTCTGGAAAGGACGCGTGGAGACGGACAGAGAGGGAGGCTTGTAAAATGAGAGCGAATAAAACCATAAAGTTTGTTTAAATGTCACATAGTTGGGCCAATGGATGGGTGGGGAAGACAAAGTGTGTTCAGATGAGGAGGAATATTTTGTCAGGGTTATAAAATGTACAGAATTGTGGCGAGCATAAAGAAGAGACGGAAGGGAAAGATTGGTGGGTGAGAGATATGTGTTGAAGGAGGCAAGTAGTGTGTGTAAGGAAAGGGGAACAGAAGGAGGATATAGACAAACACATATTCTTCTTCCTGTAGTAGTAGTATTGCATCTTCGCACTGCCGGCGGGATGATCTTGGTTGAAGATGGAGCAAAAGATAAGATAGAATGCGGGTGTCAGGTTTTCCTCCATAACTGTTTTATGAGCCTTTCCTTTCCAGTCGATAAAAACTTAAGAAGGTAGGAGGAGACGACATCAATAAATATTTTTCACTGCTACACCACACCATGAGACCACCACACACACACCATCGTGCTTTATGATTCTATATATGGACCATCTTCTTACATCCTTATAATATTCAAAACTTGAGTCAGTATGCTGGTGGTAATATGTAGTAAACTTCCAAGTCCCTTCAGGGTTATTTGCTCCTTGGCTGAGGACTCAGATATACTAGGAGGAGGAGGGGTGAGCATTGAAAACAAGTATGCTGGATGAGCCTATAAATATCCCATAATATGCAACTCTCGTACATCACTAGAGCCCATAAACTTTTTCACCACTGGAAATAGGGACTTTTCTCCAAACTGCGCCATTCATTGATAATTTCCGTCTTTCGCCATGACACATTGCTGAGATAAGCGACAGCGGAAAGACACTTGCCAGAATGTGCCTCATCTCCTCCACATAAATATGTTCGGCCAGCCTTGAAATGTCATTCAGAAATGCAATACGAGAATAGTACGACCATTGCAATGCAATGCAAGTATGAATCAGCCTAGTCGCATGTACATTGTATAGCGGACGTGAATCTTGGTTATAATTTTCCAGGGCAATTTCACTATTTTGTAGAGATTGGGCTGAATATAAATTCGAAGGATTCTGACATTTGAACATAATTCTCTATGTAATTTCAGGCTGTCGATGCGTCCGATTTACAAGTACCTACGGAAAAGAATGGGGTTCATTTACAAGTCCGGACTACCCGCGGATTTACCCTGCTGGAATCCGCTGCCTTTTGTACTCATTTCAAGCACCTAAAGACCATATCGTCCAGCTGGTTTTCTCTGAAATCCGCCTACCTCCATCCCGCACACCAACTGGGTAAGATCATAAAACAAACGTGATGAATTAGCAAAAGACTCTTACCCATTATTCCCCTGTGATATTATGGCAAAAGGGCTCTCTAGCTCGTATTCTCTCCATACCTCTCCCGGTCTCTCACAGTCGGTCTAACGAATGAAGTAAATGAACATACTCCAAAAACTTTTCCACCTCTCTCCGTTGGGAAAATTCTACAAACGAATCCCAAGTTTCCCGATTTAAATTTGATAAGCTAATTAATTTTGCCCTTGAGATTTTTACATTGGTCTAAAACTGTAGGAATACGCAAATTCGAAATATATGGCCATAGTTTTCAAAGTAGGCAATAATCGAGCAACTTTTTTAGTAGACGGATTTAACGCCCACCTCTTCA
>JAQIWI010003044.1:0-10860 GCA_034698825.1 Deuterosminthurus bicinctus | reverse complement strand
TAGTGATGTCAGGTGTATGTAACCACGTCATCATATGAAAATAATGAAGCTTCCAATGATTTTAAAAACAGAATCGTAGGCAGCCCATGCAAAATGTATGGCTGCTCACGAGGTGTTTCTATCTAGTCATTGGATAATAGTGTCCCTAAGAAAATCGGATAGGCTGTGGATATATCGGGCATGAAACGGTTTTGGCGCTGGACGACCGACTGATTAAAGGGTGAAAAAGTTTGTGGACAAAGATATGAAAAAGGCCTCAGGTTCGCAGGTAATTAAGTCAGAATTTTCTCCAAACTTTAAGAGTTCTGGTCAATTCAAATGCGTGACTGCTATTTAAATGCATAAATAATTAAAAAATCTCAAAAATTTTGTGAACAGTGGGACGCAAATGTATTCGTGGCACTGCATGCTGTTGGAATGAACTGAGCAAGAAGTGACTGTTGACCACGAAGGTTTCCACGGTGTAATGGCCATCTACATTATTTGCTTCGGAGTTGATTTAGTTAGTAATTTCACACAAATAATATAAAATAAGGGATGATGTTCTAGACTAGCGTCTGGGCATTAGGTGCCTGCACATGTTTATCTAAAAATACCTGCCAACATGCGTTGGTGAGGAGTAGGAGGTTTATTGCTAAAGTACACGTCAAGGCAAGCATGAAGTTACCAATGCAATGTACGGTTATGAAGTGAACTATGGATGACAGTAACCGTTATTTGAAGTAAGAAATTTACGAACAGGACTATAGTTGACATCGCAATAGCAAATTTGTTTTGGTTTTTAATATTTAATTAATACTGTGGTGTTTTGCTGTCGGTAAAATATTGACCCTGCGCTTGATAAGTCTTTACCCGAGGTTTCCGAGAACCCGGCATCCCTGAGTTAAAGTCATCCTAAAAAGATGATTTTACAAGCCGGGTAATCAGGTGTATGGCAGTCATGTAATTAAAAATAATTCATAATAATTTAAAAACAATAATGCGTAATATTTATAATAATAATACAATAAATAATCACACAATGTTTTACATCCAAATTATTTACTTGTAAAATTTGATTCTGGTTGCCGAAAATAAACATTTTCACATATTCTATAGTAAGCCCCGTTTTTTGTCATTTGGCATCGAGCTCGGACAGTCATCCCCCGTTCCACAAAATCATTCAACCTTTTACTAGTACGCTTATCAAGATGTCAAAGCTTGTGGATCCAAATGATTGATAAAGAGGTCTAGTTATGAAAATCGATCGGGAATGTGCATTTAAAACCCACGGGGTCATTAGGTGATAGACGGAGTTGAATCCTCTCTTCTCGTAGGTTTGGTTGTTTCCTTTGAGTTGAAGTGACTCTCATATCGTATTTGCGGTCTTACATCCTCACGCGAGCGAATTCCTGCCAATGTTACTTGGATGCTGGCCGGACTCCAGGTCAAGGCCAAAGCTTTTAATTTGTTTACAAAATTAATAAAGCCAGATGGAATGTATTCAGCCAATATGCCGACATATGTGAGGTCAGCTACGTTTATTAGCTTCCCACGTCAGTTACTTTCTGAAATAATAAAATACTTTTAACTTTATTTTGTCCGTGGTTTCCAGGATCATGTACAGCACATTGAATTTGCAGTCTTCTGGACGCGCTGGATACAATAATTATATTGAAGAAATGTTGCCATTAATGTTGCCAGAAATATTGCTGGAAACATTTCAGAAAGAGAGCATTGGACAAAACTGGGCCGTTGTCACATTATCTTCACTAGTGTCAAAATTTGTGCGACACTGCAGAACTCCGAAGACGACAACGTTGACGGTTGAATTCATGACGATCACATGACAATATTAAAGGGTTATGTAAACCTTTTGCATCTCATTCTAGTTCATTTCCTCACAAGTTTGGCACAAGCCAAAAGACCAAAAGTCTGCAGATTGAACTTTGATACGATTGAAAATAATGTGGCTGAATAGCCTATATTTGGTACGGAACCCACAGAGCAATAATATAAACAGAAAAAATATGTATCCACGTAGAAATCCATAATCTGGAGCTGAGTATCTTGATGACTCATTCACTTTCATCCCTTGTGCTCCGGCCTGTCAGATTTCCCCTACTGTCTCAAGTACAAGTAAACATTGATAATGACCCAAGTCCCTTGATTATCCAAGTGACTCATTCAGTATTGTCCGTTGTACTTCCGTCTGGTCAGATCTCCTGCTGTCTCAAGTCCAAAGGTTGAAAATAAGGCGCAGGTTCATAACAATAAACAATAGAGAGCCGAAATAGAATTTGAACATGAGACTGATAATGTCATAACGGAGAACGGACAAACAACAACTATAATAAACACCCCGTAGGGTTTTCATGCAGTCATTAAATGTGCTTAGGGGACAAGATAATTTTAGAACGGCTTTCACGTTTCAAACTCTAGACAACAAGAACTGTTGATGAAGCATTATACTTTGCATAGCTTCCGCTACGACAGCATTTTAGACTGAGGGGTGATGCTAGCCACTCCTGCCATTGAGAGGGTGAAAAGTAGCCTCCTTTAAGAACATTGGAGTCTTACTACTCATTATCTAAAGCAATTCAGTCGGGCTAGGAAGCCAGCCAGGCTTCACAGCCTAACTGTGAGCTACAATATTCTCTACATCAAAGGCAACTTTTATTGCTCGACTTCGTAGTTACTGTAAGCCTTAAATAATCAAGGCACAGAATTCAACATTGCTGGTGGCTCCTATTGGCAAATAATTTGGGGTCAACATGGTGAGACAAACTTCCATTTTTCTCTTCTAATTTAATCAAAATTAAGTGATTTCAATGACTGTGTAGCTGGCTCAAAGATTTAAGCCCAGTTGTCTTCAACTTTATTTTTTTTAAATCAACTTTTGATTTCTAATCTTCAGGAGATGCGAATAAACGGCCTTTTCGTGCACGTGGAGGCGTCTTTATAAAACTAACTGGGGATCTTAGGTGAAGTAAACCGGCCCGGGGACTATTCCTTCGTCACAGGTAACAACGGCCATCACGTTTTAAATGAGTCTTAATGCAATTCGAGCAAGAACTAATGGATGTGATGGCTTTGTTTTCTAGGTATGGACACCTAGAAAACTTGTTGACTAGAAGGGAACAAAAGGCAAAAGCGCGGCAGTTAATTGTCATGTTGTCAGCAGCACAAAGGCTCATCGCTTCTCTGGATCTGTTCATATTACCGAGGAAATCTCACTGTGTCATGGCTCCTTCGCGTTATTAGCAGAGCTTCGAGGTGGATTACTTCCAACGATGTTAAAATTTCAATTCAAAGAATATACAAAACGAATAAGCATTCATTTTGGGAAACCAAATGACAGTCTTTCACAACAACAATATAAAAAAAGTTAAAACTGCTGTGGATAATGCTATAGACTAATCTCTAGGCGTCTACAAAAGTTCAGCTAAAATGCCCGCCAAACAACGCCAATTAATTCTTATAGGGTGTTTTAGCATGAAATTAAAACATACAATTTTGTCATAACGTTTTCTGATTTTTATTAGAGCCGTCTTGGCGGTCTCAAACACTAATACAAAATGTTTTGTTTCAAAATTATTTATTCCTGAAATTGGTTGCCCAGAATTAAGCATGCAGTTGCACCTATAAGTTGCACGTTAGCACGGAGTCATCACACCAGTCGTTCCAGAAAGTGGTGCAGATCATTTTATTCATTTAGTTATTGCTATTATTTGAACAACACCTGCTCCTGATTGACTCATTTAAATGTTGAAGTTCTTATTCACACCGGCATTTATGCGTACAATTAATAGTAATAAATAATTTATTGCTGATACAACTCATCGTTCTTACAGCAGTCAAATTATAAATATTATGCCTACAATTACGAACCTAGAGAATTTTAATGGGCTAGTCGTACAAACTTAATGCAGGTTGACAGCATTTATGGGTAGTCCATAATGCAGATAACGCAAGCATTAAAAAATGCAATAAAAATGATGGAAGTTCATTCACTGTGGAGCAGACCGACATGGGCAACGTTATTGCACTCTACGATATGAATGTAATTGGCCAAGGAAGTCAGCCTAACGAGCGTGTAAATAAATGCACTGGCCATCCTTGTGTTCATATTTGTGTGCTCACTGACTCGAGCTATCGGTGCATTCGCCCTTTCGATGTATGTACTTTGCTCCAAGTTAATAAGCCGCCAGTTATATAGAAAAAATTCAAGCCATGAGAATCAAACTGAAAACATTCAAATAGAAAGTGATCTGGACGTCCAGAGTGTAGTAATAGAATGAAATGTTGCTGGCAATATTGCCGGAAATGTTCAAGAAGTAGAGCATCGGACACAATCGTGTTGCTGTCGCATTATCTTTACAATAGTACACTCCAAATCAAAGCCGAGCCAGTGGGTGAAGCTGCCAAGCTCCAACTAAAATGTCCACCCGACTTCGCACGGACTCAAGTTGCGTAGTGAGCCTATTTCAATTAATCTGATGTGTAAATATTTTCTATTCATTGTAATTAATTATAATTTTGAGTGTTTTTGGCAATGAGTAATGAATGCAACAATATCACTTTAATTATGAAGCGGAAGATTCCGAGTCACTTCAGTCTTTTTTCATACTACTGCTGGAGAGCGAGAAAGCTCAAGTCCTAATGCCTTTGTCTTTATGTCTGCAGAATTGGATACTCATTGTTTTATTACCTTTTTTTGCGTACGGAAGGCAGGCCAGCGCTAGCTGTAAATATCTCACCTGCTCATTCATCTCTATAAGAAAGGCCGGAACATTTCGAAGCTATGGTCAGATAGCACAGGAATTTCTTCCTCAAAACCTCAGCAGATTTAGATAGTTTGCCTAAAAAATTCTGTGAAACAAGAGCCACAAAAAGGCATCGGGTTGGCTGTCAGGGCTCCAAAATACATACAAAGGTTTACAATTAAGTGTGAATTAAACGCTTTCATTGTGCATGTGGAGCTCTATATTACACAATGCACACTATTGTGCCGAATTTTTTGGTGTATATTTTGGGAAAAATACAATCCACCCAGAAAAATAAGCATTTACATAGAAATTCATACTCAGGAGCTAAGTGCCTTGATGACTCATTCACTTTATAGTCCATTGTGCTTCAGCTTTAGCCTGCCCATTCAAGATTTTTCCTGTCTCAAGTCCAAGTAGCAGACAGTTTGAAACAACATTTTTCCAGCGCTTCTGCTGCGACACTGCTTCAAACCTCAAGTCATACTTAACATGCGTCTCTTCACCGGCTGAAGATGATGCTCATTGACAGTTTGTCATGTGGCTGTCAACATCGGAGACTCACTCATTATCCAAAGCACTTCAGTTGTAGTCGGGCTGTGAAGCCTGCAAGTCAGCCGGGCTTCACAGCCTGATTGAGGGCTAACATATGCCCAATGAGTTCTAGAGCAAAGCCTCAAACTATTGCTGGTCTTATATTAGTTACGTTACAGTAACACAAATATTAGTTACCATTTACCCACAAATATAAAGGCAGAGTTAAACACAATTTCTGGCTATAGTGGCAACTTTTGGCGCTGGATGATCGACTGATTAAAGTGTGAAAAAGTTTGTGGGCAAATATATGAAAAAGGATTCAGTTTCGCAGGTAATAATTCAGAATTTTCTCCAAGCTTGAAAAGTTCTGGTAAATTAAAGTAAGTGACTGCAATTTTATTGTATAAAAATAATTTCAAAATTTTGCAATTTTTGTAAACAGTGGGACGCAACTATATTCGTGGCACTGCGTGCTCTTGGAAGGAGGCAACTTTATGGGCAAGACGAAGCAACAAGGTACTGTTGATTTGATGCACCAGGAAGATTCCCACTTTGTAACGGCCAACCACGTTGGTCTCGGAGGCTGGCGAATAAAGAAGTAATTTCACAACAATAATATAAAATAAGTTAAGAAATGGTAGGATGTTCTAGACTAGCGTCTAGGCGCCTACAAATTTTTAACTAAAAATACCTGCCAAAACGATCTGGTAAGGAGTAAGCATTTTGTTGCTTGAGTACAGGTAAAGGTAAGCATCAAGTTACCCATGCGGGTATGAAGCGAACTGTGGATGATGGCTGTAACAGTTATTTGACGTAAAAGACGTACGAAAAGTAATATAGTGCACATCGCAATAACGAATTTTATTTGATTTTTAATGCATAATACTGTTTTGTTTTGCTGTCGGTAAAATATTGGCCCTACGATTTCCCTGGGAAATGTGTGTAATTATGTTTTTTGTTACCGAAAGTAGTATTACATATAATGGTAGTAAATGGCGGACTGATTAGCAGGTAACCTTCGAACTCCTGATGTAGAATTGTGAACTTTTTCCCGGAGACATTAATAGAACTACTAATCTGGGAGGGGGACGTCTCATGTTTTAATGTGACACCTTGTTGATAAAAAGCAAAAGAAACGGATAGTAGGGAAGAGATAAAATGTGGTAGCGTGTAACTTGACGTAAATGATGATGAAGTCAGAGTGCAGGAAAAAAATGAACTTGGAGTCGACAGTTGCCCTGTAGTTATCAGGTGTATGACTCATGTAATAATAATAATTCGTAATAATTAAAAATAATGTGTAATATTTAAAACAGTAATGTAATCAATAACCACACAATGTTGCGTATCAAAATTATTTACTTGTAAAATTTGATTCTGGTTCTTGTTGTCCAAAAGAAACATCTTTTCACATGTATCGGAAGTCCCATTTTTCATTTGCATCAAGCTCAGCCAGTCATCCCCCATTCTTCGACAGTCGCCCCTGAAATCATTCAACCTTATTAATAGGCTAGTCTAGATGTCATAGCTTGTGGATCCAAATGATTGATAAAGGCACCTGGTTCTAAAAATGGGATGAGAAGACGTATTCAAAATCCACTGGGTCATTAGGCAATAGACGGAGTTGAATCCTCACTCCTCGTCGGTTTGGTTTTTTCCTTTGAGTTGGAGTGCTTCTCATATCGCATTTGTGGTCTCACATCCTCACTTGAGCAAATTCTTGTAATGTTGTTTGGATGCTGGCCGGCAATTTCCAGCTAAAGAAATTAATTATATAAAATTAATAATATCAGATGCAATGTTTTTTGCCAATGTGCCGTCATATGGTAGGTCCGCTAACATTTATTCACTTCTCAAGTCAGTAATTTTCTCAAATAATTAAATGCTCTCAACTTCATTTTGAGAAATTTATCATAGTTAAACTTTTGTCCGTGTTTTCCAAGATCACATGCTTGGCACATTGAATTTGCAGTCTTCTGGACGCCCTGGATCCAATAAATGTTGCCAGAAATATTGCCGGAAATATTTCAGAAATAAAGCATTGGACACAACCGGACCGTTGTCACATTTTACATTCACAATAGTGTCAAAGTCATGCGTCAGTGGAGAGCTCAGAAAATGACAACTTTGACAGTTGAATTCGAGGCGATTACATGGCAATCTTAAAGGGAAATGTGAGCCTTTTGCATCTCATTCTTCATTTGTTTTCCCTCAAGTTTGGCACAAGCCAAAAGACAAAAAGTCGGCACTGAACTTTGATGTGATTGAGAATGTCGCTGAATCGCCTACATTGTTTACAGAAAGCCGAAACTCACAGAGTCATAAAATGAACCCAATAAATATGCATTCACATAGAAATCCATGCTATGGGGCCTGATGACTCATTCGCTTTCATCCCTTGTGCTCCGGCCTGTCCAAGTAGCACTGATAATGACTCAAGTCCCTTGGTCATCCAAGTGACTCATTCAGTTTTGTCCGTTGCAGTACTTCTGTCTGGCCAGATCTCCTGCTGCCTCAAGTCCAAAGGTTGAAAATAAGGCTTAGGCTCATAACAATAAACAATAGAGAGCCGATATAGAATTTGAGCATGAGACTTATAATGTAATAATAGAGAAGGGGCAAACAACAATTATAAACATCCAGTAGGGTTTTCATGCTGTCATAAAATGTGCTGAGGGGACAAGATCCTTTGTAAATGGCTTTCACGTTCAAAAATCCAGACAACAAGAAGTGCTGATGAAGCATTATCCTTTGCAGTGCTTCCGCTACGACAGCATTTTAGGCTGAGGGGTGATGCTGGCCACTCCTGCCAATAAGAGGGGGATAATCAGCATCCTTACAGGGGAGACTTACTACTCATTATCCAAAGTAGTTCAGTCGGGATGTGAAGCCAGCCAGGCTTCACAACCTGACTGAGCTAAAATATTCTCTGCATCAAAGGTGCTGGTCTTCGTAGTTAAAGTAAGCCTTAATTGCCATCATGGCAACTTTATTGCTGGCTGCTTGGCTCCTTTTGGCAAATAATTTGGAGTGTACAAGGTAAGACACAGATTCATTTTCCTCTATAAATTTGAGCAAATGGAAATGAAATGAGTGCGCAGCTGCCCCAGGATTTAACCGCAATTGTCTTCAAAATTATGTATGTAAAATTAACGTTTCATTTTGAATCTTAAGGAGATGAGAACAATGCCTTTGTATCCAAGTGGAGGTCTCTGTATAAAATCAATTGTGGATCGAAGGTGAAATAATACGGTCCAGGGGCTACCTCTTCGTCACAGGTAACAAAGACCATCAAGTTTAGATGAATCTGAATGCAACTGTCGCAATAGCTTTTTCCTTTGGCTTTGAATGTTAGGTGGACAACTAGTTGACTAGATGGAAACTAAAGGAAAAAGCGCAGCAGTTGTCATGTTGTGTTCGCAGTGCAAAGGCTCATCGCTTGTCTGGGTCGGTTGATGTACCGAGAAGATTATTCCAACGAAAGTCAAATAATATAAAAAAATATAAAAGAAATTTGCACTGATTTTGGGAAACCAAATGAACGTTAAGCTCAAATCCCCGTCAAAAAGCGTGGGTGAATGGTCACTAAAGGTATTAAACTTTGTGACAACTAGTCCTTCGTTTGATGCAGAAGTGGTCAGCACAAAGGAAAGGGTGAGTGTTATGAATGTACTTAGGAGAAGGGTCAGCAACAATGGCGACGCAAAGATTGCAGAAATAAGTGCCGTGGAGTCCTTTAACTACGGTTGTGTGGACTTCATGTCTTTTAAAGGTTTCAAGCGAAGCCTTTAAACTTTCATAATTTTACATTATCCGGCCTCGGAACACCTGTACGGTGTTCAGGCACACATGGTCCCGTTTGCAACTGTGATCTATGGTCCCGTATAACTTTAGTTAATGTAAATAACATTGTTATGAGTTAAGTCAGTGAAATGTGAATGTGTAGTACTGGATATGTAATGCTAAGGATGTAGGAGTTAAGGCAATGATTACTAGGCGTTCATCTCAATGTCAATGTTATCCTAGATGCTAAAATGAGCGGTTGCTGACCGGCTCGCTTGTGACTATTGTAATAAGGTTAATCTTAATACTCGAGATTATGAAATGTACTCGTTTGAATGAATATGTTAATTAGCTCGGGCATTTGCTCCGTCTTATCAATGTCGAGGCGAGGTTTCCTTCTAGACACCGAGTGGAGTTCTTTGAAAAGTAGGATGAGAGTAGCCACATCAATAAATTGCGAGCTCCTCTTCGTGAAGAACATAACATACTGTATTGTTATCTGGCTATTATTACTATCACTCTCATTCCTCTCACACACACATTTCACGAATAATATATTTCCTCTCACTGCCTTGCGAGTTGCCCCATGTTCCCCTTGACTGGATCCCGAGTGACGAATCATACATCACACAACCAACAGAAGAGCTGACTTAAATTTACAAAAAGATTGCGGAACGCTCTGGACCGGTGGGAAAATTTGCGGAAGTAGCATCAAAACACCAACTTTCAAGGTCAATTGCGGTGGAACCCACATCGTTTCGGCAAGGGTGAGTAGGCAGACATTCTTACCAATTATTAGGTCTTGAGAAGCCGATACTATTTTTTTGTAAATAAAAGTTTATCCAATTCACAGGACAATGCTCTGGACGACCAGAACATGCGGATAACTGGATGTGGATAACGCAAGCATTAAAAAATGCAATTACTGATTTTTGACATTCCAAACAACTGTACGGAGACTCTGAATACTTAATCAAGCGACATGTAATGCAACATTGATTTAGCCTGCTTCAAACAACTGTTTAAATTCCATTGTTTCAGCGTATGATACCTTGGAAATGGGCCGCTCTGGAGCTGCTCACAAAGCGAGAGTTCTCAACCGACTCGGACATTTGGGCTTTTGGTGTAACTGCATGGGAGATCTTCACTTTAGGGCGCATGCCATTCGAAGAGGCTCCAATAGTAAGAGAGTTGATTAACCATTTGGGACAAGGGAACCGCCTTCCGAAACCCACCTATGCAACCGATGGAATTTAAGCAAAACATTTAAACGAAGGTAGAACTTGCATTTGATTTGATAATGAACACATTTTGGTCCTGTAGTTACGCAATTGTAATGGAATGCTGGAATATCGAACGCCCATCTCGCCCAAGATTTCTCCTTTTGAGTGAATTTTTCCATGAGGAGTCGCTCCATGTTGGATTGAACTAGTAAGAACTAAATGTTTAAGGTTCTTTTTCTCATTCTATTATGGACTCCAAATGCATTTTGGTTTTCAGTAACTTGTGGCATGTGGGTCCTCGCGTTGAATATGCCAACTTCGATCAGCAAGTGCTAACCTGTTACGACAATTAGAATTGCTACGATATTGGAAACAAATTTGGTACTGCTAAGTGCTTGTAAACTCTTTTAGCTACTAGATCACATGAGAAATTCGGACGAACCAAATTCAAGAACAATTAAATCATGAAACCAATTTATAATTCTAAGATGAAACTAGTAGTGTATCCGAATGCAAATGTCGGTTCAGCCAAACCCGACGGGCATGTTATCACACAAGGGAGAGAGAGCGGA